>JADRCD010202312.1:0-64714 GCA_019843815.1 Montemys delectorum | reverse complement strand
TGTGTGTGTGTGTGTGTGTGTGTGTGTGTGCATGAGAGAGAGAGATTGAGAGAGAGAGAGAGAGAGAGAGAGAGAGAGAGAGAGAGAGAGAGAGAGAGAGAGAGAGGAAGGACATGCACCAGAGCCATAGTGGGACCAGTGCAGGTCAGAGGACAATTTCCAGTGTCAGTTTTCACTACCTTGTCTGAGACTGAGTCTCTAGCTGTTCTACTGTGTGTGCCAGTCTGATGTGGTGTATGGTCCAAGAGTTTCTGGGGGATTCATTCTCCTGTTCTGTCTCACTGCAGGCGCACTATATCTAGTTCTATAGGTTCTGCGGGTTTGATTTCAGGTCCTCCTGTTTGTGTGGTGAGTGCTTTTACTCACTGAGCCCCAGCCTCAGCCCCACCTGGGCTTCTAATCAGTTTGTACAGATATGCAATAGAGAAATAAGAGGGGCTGATGGTGGGCTGGATGGCTGCCGTTTGTCGTTAGAGAGAACATGGATTGTCTATGGGAGCCCCATCTAGTCTGTGCCACATAACTTTTGGTCATGACAGGCTTCGAGTATTTTGGGATTCCTTAAGGTTACATTGGCTAGTTAGTGATGTCTGAATTGTCTTGGTTTGGATAAGAGCACTCTACAGTGTCTCAGCAATGATGAAGTCACCTAAGAATGCATTTTTTATTGGATATTTTCTTTATTTACATTTCTTTTTTTATTAGATATTTTCTTTATTTACATGTCATATGATTTCTTCTTTCCCAGTTTCCCCTCCAAAAAAGCAAACAAACAAACAAAAACAACAAGAACAAACTCCTGTTGCCTCCCCCATCCCCATGCTTGCCACCCCACCCTCTCCCACTTATTGACCCTGGCATTCCCCTACACTGGGGCACAGAACCTTCACAGGGCCAAGGGCCTCTCCTCCCATTGATGATCAACTTTGCAATCCTCTACTATACACATGCTGCCAGAGCAATCAGTCCTACCATGTGTACTCCTTGGTTGGTGGTTTAGTCCCTAGGAGCTCTGAGGGTACTAGTTAGTTCATATTGTTGTTCATCCTATGGGACTGCAAACCCTTCAGTTCCTTTGGTCCTTTCTCTGACTCCTTCATTGGGGACCCCGTACTCAGTTCAATGGATGCCTGTGAGCCTCTACCTCTGTGTTAGTCAAGTACTGTCAGAGCCTCTCAGGAGACAGCTATATCAGGCTGGCTTGTCCTTCCTTCAGTCTCTGCTCCATAGTTAGGCTCTGCAACTCCTTCTGTGGGTATTTTGTTCCCCCTTTTAAGAAGGAATGAAATGTCCACATTTTGGTCTTCCTTCTTCTTGAGTTTCTTGTGGTTTGTGGGTTGTTCTTCCTGTATTCTGAACTTCTGGGCTAATAACCACTTATCAGAGAGTGCATACCATGTGTGTTCTTTTGTGATCGGGTTACTTCACTCAGGATGATATTCTCCAGATCCATCCATTTCCCTAAGAATTTCATAAATTCATTGTTTTTAATAGATGAGTAGTACTCCATTGTGTAGATGTACCACAATTTCTGTATCCATTCCTCTGTTGAGGGACATCTGGGTTGTTTCCAGTTTCTAGTTATTATAAATAAGGCTGCTATGAACATGGTGGAGCATGTGTCCTCATTACATGTTAGAGCATCTTCTGGGTATATGCCTAGGAGTGATATAGCTGGGCCCTCCGGTAGAACTATGTCCAATTTCCGGAGGAAACTGATTTCCAGAGTGGTTGTACCAGCTTGCAATCCCACCAGCAATGAAGTAGTGTTCCTCTTTCTCCACAACCTCTCCAGCATGTACTGTCACCTGAGTTTTTTATCCTAGCCAATCTGACTGGTGTGAGGTGGAATCTCAGAGTTGTTTTGATTTGCATTTCCCTAATGACTAAGGATGTTGAACATTTCTTTAGGTGCTTCTCAGCCATTAGGTATTCATTAGTTGAGAATTCTTTGTTTAGCTCTGTACCCCATTTTTTAATAGTGTTATTTGGTTCTCTGGAGTCTAACTTCTTGAGTTCTTTGTATACATTGGATTTTCTAAGAATGCATTTTCGACAACTTGACCCTGTTGCTAAGTAGCACATGGCTATGTTTATAAAGCATAAAAAGAGATGGAAGAAAAAAGCCTTCATAATCAACAAAAATATACCATCAAATGTAAATAACCATTAATACATATATGTGGTCGTTTTTAACTGCATCTAATAAAAACATTGTATGTGTGTGTGTGTTTGTGTGTATGCATGTGCACACACATGCACATGTGACAGCTAGTCAGCATTAGGTATCTTATCATTTTCCACCATATTGTTTTGAGACAGGGTCTCACTGAACCTGCGTTATACCACCAGGCCTTTTCTGGGTGTGTGCTGGGGATCCGAACTCAAGTCCTCATTCCTCTGCAGCAAGCACTTGACCCATCTCCCCAGCCCCACGGCTAAATATTTTTTTAAAAAAACAGGAGTAGAAACATTCTGTATACAATTTTAATATACTCTGCATTTTATTATTTATTTAATATTGTGCACCTTGTCCTCCATAGATTTAGATATTTTTAATTCTATTTCAACAACACATACTATCCCTTTGTGCATAATTTGATTATTTTGATTAATCCTAATTTGATTAATTATTCCAATTTTGTGCCTAATAAATAAGGCTGCAATGATCATTTTGTCTGTGACTTTTAACTTTAATTTTAAAGCATTTGCAGGCTTTCCCAGGCTTTCTGGGTTCAACATTGGAAACTTTCTGAAACCTGATACTCCTTGCTATCTTTCTGGAACACCATATCGACAGCTCATAATGATTGGATGAAACCACGTCTAATTCCTTCTTCAGTAGTAAACGTTCAGATTTTTGATTGTGTATCTACTAAAGGGAAAGGGAGCTAGAGTCGCTCACTTGGGTCTGTAGTCCACACTTGCTTTTGGATGAAACTCCGCCCCCTCTGTCACGCCCCCTAGCAACGCTGCCTTCAGCCAATCACTGGAGCTGCCACAGAATGGGAGGATGGATTGGTCTGAATCTCACAAAGTCCCTGTGCATTAGCTGCCTTTCTCATTTCTGTGACAAACTGCCCGACAGGAAGCAACTTAAAGAAGAAATGATTTATTTTAGCTCACAGTTGTATGGAACACCAGGTGCGGAACTCACGGCCGCAAGAGCTTGAGCCATTGCTGGCCACACTGCCTCCACAGCTAAGAACAGGGAGCCGAGGATTCCAGTGTTTGCCTTTCTCCTTTTTATTCAGTCCAAACCCTGTTTCATAGAATGCGCGGCCACATTTAAGATGGGCCTTTCCACTTCAGTTGACCTAACCTAGGCTACACCTCTGGGGCTTGCTTGAAGGGTTGTCTTTCAAGTGATTCTAGAACCTGTTAAGTTGACAATATCCACCATCACACTCCCTCTACCTGTAGGCTTATGTACTCGATGGCAAAACACCCTTTTAGGTAGTAAAATAACTAAGTATAATTTGGAACAAAAGGGAAAATGTAAAATACATCAAGTCCTGTCTAGTAATTGGAATTTCTCTCTGTGGTATTAAAGTGATAACTTGGTGGTACCCAGAAAGATCACACAGAGTTAAGTTGGACTGGCGATGCCCCATAGGGATTCCCAAATAAGACCATCATTTGAGATCAAAGCTCAGACAGGATCCTGAGTCCTACTGGCATCATAGCTGGGAGGAACAGATTAAAGAGACTTCATCCTTGTTGCTTCCCCCACCCCTCACTTGCCCCAACCCCAGTGTGAGTGTTGCCAAGGATAAGGAGGGAAAGGTAGAGATTGGATTGTTGGTGGCTCACTGATAGCCCATTGCTCTCCTTTCAGCAGGTGATGACTTGATAAAGAACCATGCATGAGTGAGATAGTTTTTAGCAGGTATGGGGGTGGCATTTCATGTATTTAATCTTGATTTCTCCCTACCTGCTGTGTGACCAGTTTGGAGGGCTGTTATGTTTTGAAGCAAAATATGTTACCCCATAGTCTAATGTTTTATATGATTGGACCCCAGCTTATGGTGCTATTCTGAAAGCAGTGAACCCATGGGAGAAGGGACTGGCTGACAGACGTAGTCACTAGGCAGGGGCCTCTGAAGGTTGCACCTGGCCTCTGGTTCCTGCCACACATCCCCTGCTTCTGGTAGTGAGTGAGCAGAAGAAAATCTGTCAGGCTCCAAGTGGTTTAGAGTCCCTTCTGAAGATTACTCAGGAGCCTCGGGAGAGACTTGGGTCAAGGACAAGAAAAAGCAGAATATGATGCCCACATAGGCTCTTAATGTATCCTTACCAAATGATAATTGAGGCCATATGTTTATAGTACCTTGACAGATTAAAATGGGCACAGTGGCCTGGGGCATATATTTGTAGTAGAATATTTGACTATATATGAAACCCTGGATTCAATACTGAGTACAAAAGAGAGAAAAGAGAAAGGAAGGGAAAGGAAGGAAGGAAGGAAGGAAGGAAGGAAGGAAGGAAGGAAGGGAAAAAGGGAGTGAGGGAGGGAGGGAGGGAGGAAGGCCACATGTGAGTTCATCAGTTATTATTCTTAAGAGTTCAGAGTAGAGGGTGGATCCAGAAGGCATCCTGATAGTCCTCACATGCATGTCAGCTGGAGAGCAAGGGGATAGCTTGGAAGTAGAACATTTGACTGTCAGTGAGGAACCAGGCGATTCCCAGATGACTTGATTGACGCTGGAATACCTCGTGGTACTGCTGTGTTCCTTAGTGTCTGGCAAGCCTGATAGAAAGTGAGAAGGTCTTGGGGTTTGTGTGCTTTGGGAGGGGGCTGAGGGGGGCTGGGCATGTCTGCTGATGTCTGGCTAGGGGTCAGATATAATATAAGCATTATATTTGCTTGGAGTTGTTAAGGAGGACCAGAGAATTGTTCTTCATGACTGGTGGTGGGAAGGAAGTATGTCCAAGGCTTGTCCTGGAGATTCTACCATGTTAAGTTTCTCCTCGTGGGTTTTGTAGCAGCAGGGTGGGCACAGGTGTCACTGTCATCCTCCATGAGTTCCCTTCCAGCCTTCACCTCAGATGGTGGCCATCTTAGTTACTTTTGATCCTTGCAGCAAAATACCTGATCAGAACAACTTAACTGGGGTTGATTTGGCTCACACTTTGAGGGTACAGTTTGGGGCAGGTCACATCATGGCCCAGTCAGTTCACTGTGTCCTGGGACAGTCCACAGAATGGTGCCTTTCATATTTAGTGGGGCTTTCCTACCTCATTTTATCCAATCTAGAAACTCCCTCCGAGGCACGTCCAGAAGTCTATCTCCTGGGTGATTCTAGACCCTTTCAGGTTGACAGTCAATATTGACCATAACAGTGGCTAAAGAGGGGCTAAGCCCCCCAGACTCTAGCCAGTCCAGGACTGGACTCTGTCAGCTGATAGGTGTGCAGAGTGCATTTTACTAATCCCAGCTGTCCACTTTCCAATTGGATGATGGTATGGGTTTCCCAAGAGGCATCTAGGAAGCTGGGCTGCCCACAACAACTGAGGTTGCTCATCTATCTGTCTTCATATTCGTCTACTATTTTCTTTCCAGTGGTTGTGGAGTCAGACTTCGTGAAATACGAAAGCAAGTGTGAGAACCATAAGAGTGGGACTATCGAGACAGTCGTAGGCAAGGTCAAGCTGAATGTTGGCGGCAAAGGCCTGGTGGAGAGTCACTCTTCGTTTGGAACCCTGAGGAAGCAGGAGGTGGACGTGCAGCAGCTCATCCAGGATGCTGTGGGGAGGTAAGGAAATTCTGTCTTGCATGTTGGGCCTTTACAAATCTTATGGCTAAAGGTCATTTGGTTGGTCCTCTGCCAAAAGGCTGGTGGATGTAGACTTTACCAAATACCATGTATTGAATGCCAGTAGTCCCAGATGTCCCACCTCTGTTTTCTGCCTAAGCCATAGGCCATAGGCTTTTAAATTGACTGGTGATATATATATCCATACAATACATAAAATATTCTTTCTACAGTGGGCATATTTAGTCCAGGTTGGACAACATTAGACTTCAAAGCGAGGCCCCTGTAACTGCCCTGCTTAATGGTTGTGAAAAAGTACTACTGTGTATTTGACACTCCCTGAGTCTTCCTGGGACTCCCCAAGGACCTTGCTATTGTAGGTCTCATTGGTGGTACCGGGTGGGAGGCACAGACACTCTGTGGCTGATCTTAGTTTCTTTCCTCTGTTGCTTTTTGCAATAGGGGCACCCTTCTTCTCCCTACAATGACCGCTGGGGGTGGGTGGAGGGCTGGGGGAGCTATGTGTTTATCAGCAATCAAAATGTAACTGGGCAATGTTCATTTTCTTTGCTAAATCTGGTGACACTGTGCATGGGGGCTGGAGGACAGGAAGTCTGGGAAGGTTCTGGGTCCTCTTACTTTTTACCCATCGGAAATCCTCTTTGCCCTCTAACTCTTTACCCATCCCTTCTTAGCTTCAGTGTGCAGTTTTGTCATTTCTATTTCAGGAACCAAGAGTTAGGTAATGCTCTGCAATCACATCTCCTGTGAGAGGATTTTAAAGGAAGTCTTCATGATTCAGGTGTAAAAAGCTACTGTGAACAGGAAGCACTGTTTGGGTGGTAGAGGGGGGAGGGCTACCCGGTGAATAGCCTTTCGAGAAAAAGCTGTAAGTGGGAACAGAAAGGGAGAAGGGGAGGACCATCAGGCACCTACTATGTGTCAGGCAGTGGGTATTTATTGCCTCCTTTTCTCTGCACTGTTGACTGCTCTAGTGCTGAGGGAATCAAAGCCCAGAAAAGTGGAATCATTTGTTCCCAGAGAGCTCAAGCTGGGTGCCGCAGCTGGCATTCAACTAATTTTCTTGGTCCCAAGCCTCCTTTTCTTTCCTCTAAATCTTGCTTGAACTGGTGGAAATAAAAGTGGTTTAGGTGTGATGTGGAGTACCCCTGAGGGTGTTGCTGGGTGAAGCATGGGATTGGGCCCGGTCTTCAGCAGGTGCTTGTGAAGAGTCAGGCTTGCTGCCTTGGTTACACGTGGACAAGCTGAGGTCACCGAGGAAGACAGTTCACCCATCAACTGCAGGTGTGATGGAGAAGGAATGGTCTGGGGAGTAGTAGCTGAGACATGAGGATCATACATGTCAGGATACAGCCAGGGTAGAATGCAGAGTCAGCATGTGAAGGCCTGCCTTTCCACCCCCAATACTGCAAAACAGAAAAAAAAAAGATACAGTACCTGGAACTCCAGGAGGTGCTTTATCACTGAGTCCTACTATGTGCTACTCTTTGCTGAGAGCTAAGGGTGAGTGAGCTACATGAGAAAGAAGGAGAGGTACTTTCCCAGCCTCAAGACAGATGCCAATCAAGCTAGCATTCCTGTGATTTCATATTAGGGTAATAAATACTTATCGTGTGGTCTGCCTGGTTGTCTTTGGACTCCTGGAACATCATCAGGATTGATAATATGCTGTGGATGCAGCTGTGGCCTTGGGCACAGTAAAGAGTGATGCCTCAATACCGAATGTTCTCAAGCAGCCACCCATTTTTATTTCAGCTGTATAGATAAGCTATCACCTATATATAGATATTGTAGGCTCTAAAACCCTCAAGTATTAGAGCTGGTGTGTAGTGTGTGGTGTAGTTCACTTGCTGAACTTGCTTGAGGCCCCGTGGTTGATCTAGGCAGCACCAGAAGAAAGAAAGAAAAAATCTCCAAGTATTCATTGTGTTGCCAGATCTTAAACTCCATTCTCTCGTTAAAAACTATACCCATATATTTAAGAGATTTGTTTGGAATTTGGGGAATCATGCTTATAGGTGCTAGGAGCTGATTGCTTTTTAATGAACCCTAGGTTTAGCTTTAAAATTCTTGACGGATACTATACTAACCTATATGACCTTGCCTCCAATTTCTTTAAGTGGAGACTAACAAATGCATCAAGAACTCTCATAACAACTCAGATTTGTGTTTTAGTCTTTGTATCTAGTGTTATTCCATTACAGCTCTCTATAAAGGTTTTTTTTTTTTTTGATGTCTTCTGTCATCTAGCTGCCACTTGTCACTGTCTCAGTGTAACAGCTCTACCTCACACCACCTCTGCCAGCAAACTCATTACTGCCTCAACTCTTCCAGAATCTGGAGAGCCTCATTCTTGGTAAATAACTTGGATGGACCTAGTAAACCATGCCAGCCTCTGGCCTCAGTCTTCCCAGGCTCGATGCTCTTTGGGAGTTCCCTCTGAAATGTCTAGATGTGAGTGGGCACACTCCAGATCTTTTCCTTTGAGGTTGGTCCTTGCTTCTAGCTATGGCAACAGAGAGAGTTTTGTTTTGTTTATTTGTTTGTTTTGTTTTATCATTTATTTCTTTGGATACCTGAGGTTTGAGTTGATTGTTACCATTAAGACACATCTAACTTTTATTATTTATTTTATTTCTAAGCAAATTTTGATAAAGCTGCTTACAGTTGTCTAGGTGTACATGCAATTAGAAAATCTGTTCTTGAAGAACTCCCCATTAATTATATAAATTGATACATTGTGGATGTGGCAGTGATAAACCTTCACAATTGTTCAGAATATTTTGAAATGATAGCAAGTCAGCCTAGCTACAAATTTTGTACACATTAAATATGACGGAACCCTGTTGTGGTGTTTGACCTTCCTAGAGGAGATAAAGGACTTTCAGGAGCACTGGTTTAGTATACACAGTTATTTGGCTTAGGTGTTTTCTCAAAGTGGTCATGTTTTGCTTTATAAAAGGAGTGTGTGTACAAAACTGGAAGTGTCTTTCTTTTCTACTGGGTTCATTTCCATGTGGCTTGCAGAGCATGTGCTAGCCAAGCATATGTCTTGTGCGTTCCTCAGCTTGCTCACACTCTTCCTTCATTTTCCTTTTTTTTCTGCTTTTCCTTCAGGGGCAGCATGGGCGTGGCTAGGGAAGGGCAGAGTTAGGGAAGGGTATGAGCTAGGGAGATCTAGGATTGGTGTGGCTAGCAGAGATACCTATGGCTGTTTCTTAGTGTTAGCAGCTATTTTTAGACTCATGGTTGGGTGATAAAGTAGGTTCAGTGTGTGTGTGTGTGTGTGTGTGTGTGTGTGTGTGAGAGAGAGAGAGAGAGAGAGAGAGAGAGAGACAGAGAGAGAGAGACAGAGAGACAGAGAGACAGAGAGAGACAGAGACAGAGAGACAGAGAGACAGAGAGACAGAGAGAAAGAGAAAGAACTAAGATTTTACTATGTAGCCCAACTGCCTGCCTCCCAAATACTCAGGTTAGAGATACATACATCTAGAAGGCTAATTTTTTTAAAATGAAGAAATAATTGTGGAAATTATGGAATAATGGAAATTAAGGAATAATGTAATAAATATATGTCACTTATGGGTCTTAAGAGACCAAGTAAAATCTCAGGAGCCCAGTATTGAGTAAGATCTTCTAGAGCCATTGGCCAGACATTTCAATTGTCACCTAGACTGTTAGTAACCCTCTATAGCCCAGTTGTAAGGCCCATTGCTAAATGCTTGCCTTATTCCATTTAACATAGTAAAAGTGACCTAGTTCCCAACTAATAGCTTCATTGCTTCCTACTAATGCCATTGTGATAAAAGATATTCAACAAAACATCTTTTCTTCCTTTTCCTTCCTCTTCCCCTTCCCCTTTCCTTTCCTATCCTATATAAGATTTCTCTATGCAGCCTTGATTATTCTGGAACTTGCTTTTTAGACTAGGGTGGGTTCAAACCCAGAGATCTCCTGATATTAAAAGCATGTACCATCAAACCCTACCTAAACCATTTTTACTCAGAACCAATACCTAAGAGCCATCTTCTTCTGCCTTCATTGCCTTCAACTTCATTAGCATAATGGACTTTGTGCTTTGTGAGAATTAGATGAAAACATGACCAGAGCCTATGCAACTGCTTCTGGCATGTGGCAAGTTCCCATAGTTCCTTCACCATGGTAGTGAGTGGGTTCACTTCTGACACAGTAGAGCCTGGTTACCAACCCTGGGGAGAGCTAGATGCTGAGATGGGACAGGAGCTATGGTGCTTAGGAGTCAGGAGAGTGGGTGACTAGAGTCATGTTAGCCTCAGAGATGCTGATATGGCATTTATGACCCACCCTCTTGTATCTTTTGTTTCTCTGGGGGAAATGCCTGGCGATGAGCTGGTGTTCATAGCTGAGTTGTCTGGGTGGAGTCACAAGCTGGAATCCTGTGGCAGGTGTTTGCTAACCCCCAGCCCCCACCTGTGCTCTCCAGCGTCTGGAATGGTGACAGTACCCACCTTTGTATTTCCTGTATTCTTTTTCAGTTCGTCTATGGACCTTCATGGTGAGCAGTGTTCAGATGGATCCACCAAAAGCTGGGATGGGGTGTGGTTCCCTCCTCACCTCTTTTACACCATCTCTTACCAGTTGCTTCATACTCTTAAGTACCAGTTTTGTGTGTTCTCATTGACCCAGCTTCCTGATCCTCCCTTTTGAGCTTGTGTCCACCCACCTCTGGCTCGTTCTATCTCTGGTTCCTTCTCTTGTCACTAGCCTTGCCAGCTCATCTTCCTATGTGTGCTGCCTCCCCAGGAAGTGGTCTATATTTCCTCTGGGCCACACAGTCCAACATTTTCTCTGTGGCGCCATTGCTCTCCATGTTCCCCTCAACCCTTGGGCCTGTCACCTGACTTCAGGACTGTCATAGTTCCTCAGAGTCAAACACTAGGCAGTCTTCCAGCTGGGTCCTATCTGGAGCCTTCTTTACTCTTTCATCCACACAGTCTTTTCTTCCTGTCACACCCTGCCAGTTCCTAACTATTCTTCATGTCCTAGCCTAGACCTCCTTAAAAGCTACATCCTCACCCTCCTGATGGGGTGCTGGGTATGCTGAAAGCTCATTTGCCCTGAGTTTCTCAATCTCCACATGTCTATCCTGCCATGCACCTCTTGCTCCTGTGGGCTCTGGCAGCATGGTGAGCATTGCTCGGTTGAAAGAATAATTGGTTTATCTTCATTTTACATATGAGGACTTGAATTCAGAAATTAATTACTTTGCCTGGACTCATGATTTAAGGCTAGATCCATAAACTATGGTTTTTCCAATCCAGCTGCTCTGTGCAGAGCTTGAAAAGGAAGAAAACCCTCAAGGGGGCAGTTCAGGTATTCACCTCTTTGCTCAGCTTCATCCAGCTTCTCATCTTCTTGGCTTGCTGTTCTGCATCACCTGGTGGCAGTTAATTAATTGCACAGCTTAAAAGGTTGAGCATCTGTAATTGCTTAGTCATTTTGCCCCTTCAGTCTCTCTGTGTGACAAAGATAAGATGCCAGAGATGGATGCATTACAGCAGGTGTGGTGTGTGTATGGGAGGCAGTCCAGGCACTTGGAGAATCATGTGCAGTTAACATCATGCCACAGCTTTAATTCTTGTGATTTACAAACATGGAGCCATTTTCATCTTCACAACTTGGAGAGAGAGAGAGAGAGACAGAGACAGACAGACAGACAGACAGACACACACACACACACACACACACAGACAGAGAGACAGAGACAGAGACAGAGAGAGACAGAGAGAGGTTTTTTCACCACAGCCATACTTTTTAACTTCAGGGGACATGGTCTAAGGTTCCCAATGTATGATAAAACAGCATAGCACTAATCCCCTGTTGACTCTCTTTTTGTCATGCACACGTGTGCACATATGCACACACATACAGTAAAGCTTGATCTATAAACCAGGCCTAGCAAAGGGTAAACTACTAATAGAACGATTATACTGCAACCATATAACTGTCTGTTAGTAAGCACTGTAATTAAACTGTGACTCACTACACAGTTATGCAAATGGATCCCTTATGTGCTGTACTCATCCTTCTTAGGGTGATATCCTTGATAGCAGCCTGTGTCATCAGAGGAAGTGAGATGAACAACTTTGTAGTCCGATACTGACAAGATTAGCACTGTTTCTTTTTCACCATTTCCAGGTGGATTTGCCTTACTGTTGGTCTTAGCACGTACCCTTTGTTTTATTTAGAGAACTTCCACTCCCCATAAAAGGAAGCGTGCTAGAGTATTTTTTGGTAGATCCAAATTGTCATCATCAGTCTCCTTAGGACGTCATTGTTAAGTAAAATGGAAGTTACTTGAACACAAGTAACCATTGGGGTATCAAAAGCCGATTCGGTAACTGAGGTTGTGTCTGGGTGACTCTTGAGTGAGTAGCGTATACATGGCAGATACACTGTACAAAGGATGATTCATAGCTCAGCTGTGTCTGCAGGATAGTCCTTATTCCTCAGAACAGTGACAATCGAGTAATTTTGGATTGTGGTTGACTTCAGGTAACTGAAACCATGGAAAGCAGTAAGGAGATGACCGTATGTTGGAAACGAGAGTTTCAGTTCACAGTAGATGAGGTTTCTAGAATTTTCTGTCCCTTGCTCCAGGTTGTTGTAACTTTGGTCTAAGTCCATGCATTAAAGGCCAGGTTCCAAGACTATGATGTTACTAGGGATGATGGGAGTTAGATTATTGGAAGTATATCCTCAGGGGCTCTTTTGGGGACCTCTGTTCCTCCCTTTCTCACCTAACTTTCTGGCTCCCATGAGAGGGCAGGATTCACCCACCACATACTGGTTCCATGTTACACTACACCAGTGATGGGGCCAAGCACTGATGGAGTAAAATGGTGGAAGTCCTGAGCCAAACACTACCCTCAAGTCAGAATTTCCCTTCCTTCCCTCCTGCATGTAAGCTGATCTATTGCAGCTGTCTGTCACAGCAGACTGGAGGACGGCTAACTGATGCAAGGGCCTGTTCATGGTTCCAATGGGGACCACCAGTGTGTCCTCAAGTGCCTAGTGGGTGGCTGCTTCAGGAGGAGCCACTGCCAGTATTCTGGGAGTTCTCATAGGGAGCCAAGCAGACAGATAATTTGTTAAGGAGCAAATATGCATTAAGCTGTACGTAGCCCAGCTCAGGAGTGAGAGGGAAGGTGAGGGCAGGGTTCCAGATTGGGCAATGCAGAGTTGTGCTGAGATCTTATCTAATGACCTGTGTTCCTTGGGTCCTTGATCTGTGAGTTCTCTGCTTTGTACCTCTCTGTGAAATAAGAATAACAGTAAGTTCATGAACAGTTAGGGTGTCTTGTTGCAAAGAACATTTCTTACCCCACGTAAGGAACCACTCCGAGGAAGGAGTCTTGCTTAGCCAAGAGGTTAGCTCAGCGTTTGTGCTGATCCCCCCCCCCCCCCCCCCCGCCCGTGGCATCCTCACCTGATGTTGTCACAACAGCCGGAGTTTTCTCAGTAGTAAATGTCAGCTTATGTTATAGACAACAAGGTCCAGGCATAGACAAATGACCTGTTACTTGTGACTCTTTTTGAGAGGAAGAAAAATCTCCCAAATATAGTGTTTCCTGGGTTTCATTGCCTGGAATTGTTCCCGAGGCCTTAAGAAAAATGTAATGGAGGATCCTAAGGATCAGAGTTGAGAAGGTCCCAACAATGGGAGTAACTGGGACCAGTGGGACCCAGGCACGCAGGAACTCCGCCAGCCCAGTGGCACTTGTTACTTCCAGTCTGTTTGAGCTGGTACCCTAAGCAAACTTTGAAAATTCTGCAGCCAGTTCCACAACACCCAGAGGAAGCTCCACTCCCAGGTGCTCTGACACACCCAAGATCCTAAGGATCAGAGGTGAGGAGGACACATCTGTCACAACACTGGGAATATCTGGGACCAGTGGGGCTCAGGCACACAGGAACTCCACCAGATCCGTGGCACTGGCTCCTTCCGGTCTGTTTAGGATGGTGCCCTGAGCAGACCTTGGGCACAAACTCTGCAGCAAGTCCCATAATTCCCAGAGGACACTATACTCCCAGGTGCTTTAATTAGCCCAGAGTCACAGGATCCCAGAGTCACAGGATCACAGAGATAGCTTGACTCTGAGGAGTTCTGACATAAGCAGGATCACAGGAAGGACAAGCCCCAGTCTTATATAGCCAGGGCAGGTAGCACTAGAGATAACCAGATGGCAGGAGGCAAGTGTAAGAACATAAGCAACAGAAACCAAGGTTACTTGGCATCATCAGAACCCAATTCTCCCACCATAGCAAGTCCTGGACACACCATTACACTGGAAAAGCAAGATTTGGATCCAAAATCACTTCTCATGGTGATGATAGAGGACTTTAAGAAAGACATAAATAGCACCCTCAAAGAAATACAGGAGGACACAGGTAAACAGCTAGAAGCCCTTCAAGAGGAAGCACAAAAATCCCTTAAAGAACTACAGAAAAACACAATCAAACAGGTGAAGGAAATGAACAAAACCATCCAGAATCTAAAAATGGAAATAGAAACAATAAAGAAATCACAAAGGGAGACAACCCTGGAGATAGAAAACTTAGGAAAGAGATCAGGAGTCATAGATGCAAGCATCACCAACAGAATACAAGAGATAGAAGAGAGAATCTCAGGTGCAGAAGACACCATAGAAACCATTGACACAACAGTCAATAAAATGTAAAAAGCAAAAAGCTCCTAACCCAGAACATCCAGGGAATCCAGGATGCAATGAGAAGACCAAACCTAAGGATAATAGGTATATAAGAGAGTGAAGACTCCCAATGTAATGGGCCAGTAAATATCTTCAACAAAATTATAGAAGAAAACTTCCCTAACCTAAAGAAAGAGATGCCCATGAACATATAAGAAGCCTATAGAACTCCAAATAGACTGGACCAGAAAAGAAATTCCTCCCGTCACATAATAATAAAAACACCAAATGCACTAAACAAAGAAAGAATTTTAAAAGCAGTAAAGGAAAAAGGTCAAGTAACATATAAAGGCAGGCCTATCAGAATTACACCAGACTTCTCCCCAGAGACTATGAAAGCTAGAAGATCCTGGGCAGATGTCATACAGACCCTACAAGAACACAAATGCCAGCCCAGGCTACTATGCCCAGCAAAACTCTCAATTACCATAGATGGAGAAAACAAGATATTCCATGACAAAACAAAATTTACACAATATCTTTCCACAAATCCAGCCCTACAAAGGATAATAGATGGAAAACATCATAAGGAGCAAAACTACACCCTAGAGGAAGCAAGAAAATAATCTTTCAACAAATCCACACAAAGCTAATTCCACCTCTTACAATAAAAACAGCAGGAAGTCATAATTACTTTTTCTTAACATCTTAACATGAAAATTAATATTACCAACATATCCTAATTGATTGAAATGCAAAAATATGAGGAATTAGAAATTTGTTGATTGTCATCCAATGTTCTCTCTAATTTGGTAATTGGAGAAATAGGTCCAATATTGTACAATCCATATATGCTTTCAGCTTGTTTGTGTCTTGCTGTGTACAATGTAAGGGTCTTGAAATCTTGCTTCTCCTATCTCAGCCTCTCTATTAGTAGTATTGTTTATTTCATGTTTTTACACTATACTATGGTTTTCAGAACAGTTTACGTATTTCAAAAGTATTTATATACCCAAAAGAAATGTAGACAATTAACTTGGGAGGTGGCTTGTAAGAGAACAAAGAGTGAAACTGAATGCTTTGCTTGATATTTGTAACTATTGTATCAAGTTTAAAGAAGAGGACTTTATGTTACTCTTTCTCTAACATGCATGCTTTTCCAAATTATCACAGGTAATGAATCAGATTCTTACCCTCACCTAATGTCTGTGCCACCCTCCAAGCAGAGCCGCTGTTCATTGAAACAGTTGGTGAGTGACTTTATGGATAGACCATCTTAATATTCACACCATTTCTTAAATGAATGTAACCTGTTCTCTGTGGGCTGAGAATAAAGTCACTCACTCAAGTCAAATAGCTTTGAACATAGCAGGAAGTCTGTATCCAAAAATTGTGCCTACAATTCATTCCTTGGCGTGGCAGAACTGTCAACTCTCAGCTTAGCTACAATGGAGGTAAAATCCTTTGGTGATGTGAGGGTCATTGTAGCCTTATTACAATGAACTCCAATGTCTAAAAATTGTTCTTATTTTGTGCTTGTACCACAGTAAGAGCCAATATTTTAAGCTCTACTAAATACAAAACAAACAAACAAAAAGGCTTTCTATATTTATGTTCATTTAAAAAAGTACTAGTAGTGATGTGTTACTTTAAAATATACAGTTAATATATTTGGAGTTATTTAAAATTTATATTGAGAAAAATTTATGTATTTTCAGTATGTAGACAAGCATCTACATAAGACTGTTAAATTGATTGTTGTTTTATATCAAACAACTTTTATAATACTCATTTATATTGTTATAATATTTTATAAATTTTTAAGAGTATGACAAAAAAGATATTGTAGGTATTGAAGGGGGGTTTCTGGGAGGAGTTGGGGTACAAAAGGGAAACAATAATGTGATTTAATTCTATTTACTTAAAATGTTTTTAAATGTTAACAAATTCAGATAAGTTGAAATCATGTAACTTTTCTTATCATAATGCAATAAAAGTTAAAAAAAACAAAAACAAAAAACAAAAAAACTCAGCAGGCTTCCCAGTTGTGAAGCTCTGGAGGCAGCTCTGGGGAGCTTAGAAATGATGTTTTCTACCTGGTGTGTACCTGTGTGTCTGCTTCTCTTTAACTGTAGGTGTAGCTAATGAATCAGAGCCCTTTGGGAGGAACACCAACTACCATAGCTTTAATCATCAATACGATCTACATTTCTGTGTGCCTACGACTCTTGTAGTGACAGGTTCTTTGTTTTTGTTGAATAACTTTTTTCCTTCTGCCATTTGTGGTTTTTTTAATTTAAATTAAATTAATTTGGAGAATTTGCTACGTGTACACTGTATTCACATAGTTTCTACTCCCCCTTCCAACTCCTCTGAAGACCTCTTTAATTATTGTTGTTACATAATGTGTGTATACATAAATACAACTCCTTGAATCCATTCAGTGTTGCTACTGTGTATATATGTTCAAAGCTGACCACTTAGTAGGCTCATGTTAATGTCCCCACCTTATTTCTAGGACAATGTCAAACATTAATTCAGTCCCTTAGCAGTTCTGCACAATGAATTTGCCCTGTTGTCGCTTCCTGGTTTTTAGAATTCTGTCAAGTCAGTGGCCTTTAAAACAGTGTCAGAAGATGGGTGCCTGATGGTATTGCTGCTCCTGCTGTCCCAGACAACGGGGGTTCTGTAACCTGCCTGTGTACGTTCTGTCTATGAACAGGTCTCACATCGCATCTGACTACTCATGACTGTATCCGCTCATGCCTATGCAGACATTACCAATTGATCTTGGCTGTCTCGCTCCTCACTGCCCCAGCCTACAGTCAGTTTTAGAATCTTTACTCCTGTGCCTAGGCAGTAGTAGATATTGGATTAAGTAGGGTAGGTTCTCTGACTAAATCTGCAGCTCAACAGTTCAGCTAGGCTGACTGGTCAAGAGCCCAGAAATATTCCTGTGTTCCCCTTCTACCCCTACCTACCTTTACTTCCTCCATTTCCCTGCTCTCCAGGGCTAGGATGACACACTCAGGTCCTCATGATTGTACAGCTTAACATTAGCTTTAAAAAGCTTTACAGTCTAGTGGGAACATGGCAGTGTAATGAAGTGGTGATTTCCAAAGAGCATGGTCACTTCAGAATCTTGCTGAGTCCTTTAACAATTCCTCTCTCTCTCTCTGATGTGTATGGTCAAGTGAGCATGAGCTCACACTTTAAGTCTCCCAGACTAAACCCATTTCCAGTGATCTGCTGGGAGGTGGCAGCTGGAAGGGAATGTTAGGGACAGCTGGGTTCAATGTGTATTCTGGCAGGTGGGCATGCTGGTTCTTAACTTTAAACTCTGTCAACTGGGCCAAAGCACAGTGGCCTGGGAAGACTCACATGTATACAACACCCTATCAAAAACAGGTGTTAAAGATTGCGACCCAGTACTTGTGCATCTTCATTGAAGTACATTGAAGATATTTAGTACATATAGCATAATGTATGATATGCAAATCAGGGTGCAGCACACAACTGTTTCTTCAAGAACGAAGCATTGCACACTCTCCCAGTCATTTCTAAGTATGTCAATAGATTACAGTGTTTTAATAGTCAACCATGTGGTGAAGATCTAGAAGTAATTCCTCTTAGTGTGTGTGTGTGTGTGTGTGTGTGTGTGTGTGTGTGTGTGCCATACGCATGTACACTATGGTGGGTGTCCCTGGATGCCAGGGAAGGTTGTCAGAACCCCTGAAGCTTGAATTGCAGGAAGCTATGAGGGTCCAACATAGATGTTGGGAACAAAATTCAAATCCTCCACAAGGGCAGTATGCTGAGCCAGCCCTCTAGCCTTTGGATTTCTTTCTATCCCCATCTCCCTTCCCAGCCCCCAGTGACTATGACTCTATTCTATTCTGATGAGGGTGGCTTAGGTTCACCACCAATGAGTGAGAACATGTAGCCTTTGTCTTTCTGGGTCGGGCTAATTTTACTTAACGTATTGCCCTCTAGTTAACATCTATGCTGGTGAAAATGAAATGGTTTCATTTTATAACCAAATACTCGTTCGTCCATTTGTGGATAGCTCTCGGATGCTTTAAATCCCCACCTGTTAAGAGTGGTCTGTGCTGGCTTTGCTTTAATTGTCGTAAATACTACTGTAAAAAGTGTGGAGGTGCATCTTCCCCCTTCCTTGGATAACAGCATCATCTGTCTTGGATACCAGCAGAGCTGTTGGATACTATAACAGTTTTATTTTTAGTTTCCCATAATGTCTGTAATAACTTATATCCCCTCAGCTGTGCAAGAGTCACTAGGGGTAATGATACCCCATGGTGGCTTCCCTTGTGTTTCCCTGGATGAGGGAGACTGAACATTTGTTCATAGGTTTGTTGACTTTCTCTCTGTTTGGCTTTACAGCCCATTTTTAAATGACATTGTTTTTGTGGTATTCAGCTTTCTGAGCTCCTATGTATTCCGGATGTGGCTCCCAGTGGAAGAATAGCTGATAGACACTCCTCACACTCTAGGCTGTTTGTCTTCTTAGCTTTATAGATGCTTCTTAGTCTGACAGAAACCTGCATATCACTTTTTCCTTTTGTCTGGGCTTTTGGAGTCTTGTCAAAAACCAGCCATTGCCTTTACTGACTAATGTCTTGAAGATTTTCTCTGTCTTCTTGTTGTCATAGTTTCAGGCTTTCTCTCAGGGCTTGGTCCATTTTCAGTTGACTTACATAGGGAGAGAAGGGGATTGAATTGTTTTTTGGCCTATGTATAACTAACTTTGCCAGCAGGTTATCAAAGACACTGTCTTCTCTACTGTATATTCTTCTGTTGTATATTTTTGGCATCTTTGTTGAAAATCAGGTGGCTGTTTGAGTATAGATTAATTTCTGCACTCTCTGGTCTATTCCACGGGTCTTTGTGTTGGGTTTTCAGCAAACACTATGCTGTTAGAATCACTATAGCTTTACAGTTAGCGAGTTAGACAGCTAGTTCCTGCATCTGTCCATCCTGGGTCTCATAGGCCAGGCTAGATGAAATGTATTGTGTAGCTCAGGTAGGCCTTGAACTCACCGTCCTCCTGCCTCAGCTTCCCAGGCAATGGGTTTACAGGTGTGGACACCCCCAGCTTTGCAGTGCGTTTTGGATGGAAGCATTTTCTTCAAGATTGCTTTGATTGTTCTTGGACTTACACACACATTAATTGTGTTTTTTTTTTTTTTTCTATTTCTGTGAAGAAGGGTCTCACACATGCTGGCATGGAACTCACTGTGCAGCTCAGACTGACCTTGAATTTGTGGCACTTTTTCTGGCCTGGCTTCCCATGAGTTGAGATTACAGGTATGAACCATCATCCTTGGCTGGATGGGACTGCTTTCTTAATTTCTGTGCCGGAATTTCACTAATGGGATTGCTTTTTCTGTGCCAGAATTTTATTATTATGGTATAAAAATGGTGCTAGCTTTTGTGTATTGGCTTTTTTATCTTGTCATTTTACTGAATTTGTTTGTTAAGTTCTAACAGTTTTTTTTTTTTTTTGAAATTGATATTTTAGTTCAATATACAAAGTGATGGGCTTCATCGGGCAGCTGCTTGGCAGTTCAGTTTATCTCCACATAAAATCACACCATCTGCACAAGTGCCTAATTTAACTTGTCTTCTCTTCCTCTCGCACGTTATATAGGAGTGTAGCATGGGCATCCCTGCCTTGCTCCTGATCTCAGAGAAAACACAGGAGCTTCTCTCCAGCCAGTGGGACATGGCTGCGGGATTGTCACCTATTGCTTTGACTCTCTTGAGGCGTGCTCCCGTCTGTAGAGAGTTTCTCTTTGCAGAAGGGCTGTTGAAGAAGCTTTTGTAGGGACAGCTTTATTTTTTAAGGCGTGGGTAATGACAAGTTCCATTGGACTGCTGTTTTTGCATTGGCTGGAGTGCCTTTGTGATTTTGCTGGTTTTCACTGATGCCAGCATACTTATGGGAGCTCTAGTAGTAGAGATTGTGGGGGTTCATGAAGGTCCTTTCGTGTCTCTGCGGAGGACATGAAGTCTCATAAACACATAAGGACACAGGATCTGTATCTTCAGGCTCCACAAAGCCAAGCCCTGACAGCAGAGCCCTGACTGTGATGGCGGCTGCCATCTTGGAGGTATGAGATTCAGTTCTCTCCAGATCCCTCAGAGTAAGTGCAGGTGGTTGACACCAATGGCAGTGGTACCTGTGGCCATGACCTCTGTGGGTGACATGGGATTCACAGGAGAGATATGGGAAATGCCTTAGTCTCGGGCACTAGTAGTCACATGTAGTAGTGTAGGAACATCTTCGGCTCTACGTGGTGAGCACTGGTGCTGCTGTATATATTGTATATATTGGTGAGTCTGTTATGCTGGAACCTGTGGTTTGAGGTTTGGGAACACAAAGGGGGGCTTCCTAAGGTCCAGTGGGGTAACTGCAGTTGCTGCTTGTACTTGTGGCACTGGTAGCCATGTTCATAGAGTTTAGGGTCTAGATGCATTTTTTTTTTCAGCAGTGACAATGGCTTTGGCAATGTCATTGCCTCAGTTCTTTTTATGTTGAGAAGGCCAGGGATTACACTGAGATGTCCTTAGCTGTGTTGGTCCATATGCAGGTTGCATGTGTGGAAAGACCTTCCCTGGGCTCCTTGGATTGAACAGGCATGGTCCTGGAACTCACGATTTTGGTATTTGGAGCTCATTTGGTATCTGAAGGCTGTTTAGCACGTTTATAGGTCACACAGAGCTTGCTTGCCACATACAGCTTACCACACTGGTAGAGGCTTGTGGGAGACAAGAAATGCTGATAGGCTGTCCCACGGTCCTTCGAGATGAAGCTGATTAATGCCAGAGCTTTTTGCACCAGAAGGTACTGCCCTATGGTGAGCACCTTCCCCAGTCCCCACCAGGCAAGTGCAGGCGTGGCCAGGTAGTGGCGGGGTCTAGGGTCTCTGGTACTCATGTTCTAGAACCACGGGAAATGGCTGGGACCTTTTTCAGCTCCCATTGCACAGGGGAATGCAGTCTCAAAGTTGTACCATGTGGCGGGGGCACCAGATATAGTTCCTGTATAGAAACTGGAAGTGGGTGTCAGCTTGTTGCGATGGCACCCACTGCTCCCAAGGGCCTGGACCTCTAAAAGGCTGGACTCCAAGCTGTCTAAACCTCTAGCGTGACAGTTCCAACTGGGATTCTGGAGGTTGTAGGAGCACACAGTAGGTTCTTTAACTCGTAGACACCCAACTAAGATACAAAGCTCCTGAAGTACTGTGAGAGGGCCGTACAGTGGGAGGCTCTGTGTTCACTCTCGCCCAGCACTATAGCTTTTCTCCCTCTCGTTCCCTGCCCTCCTCAGTCTCCTTCCCTTTCTCTTTAGCTTTCTTCCAGTTGTCTTACTCTATAGCTAAGGCTGGCCTAGAACTCACTATGAGCCCAGGCTGGCCTTAAACTTATAGTAATCCTTCTGCCTCTGCTTCCTGAGTACTGGAATTACAGGCATCTGCCCTCACCCTGGCACATTCACTCAGCATTATTTAGGTACCCATTGCTTCTTCATTGTCTTCAGAGCCGTGCCTCATGGTTTCCTCTCAGAGTGCATTGCCCACTTTATGTTTGAAAATTATTTCCTTTTATGTCTGTGTGTATGTGTGCAAGCTGGTGTGAGTTCCTGTGCTCCATGGGTGTATGTGCTTGCAGGGACCAGTGGTGGGCATTGCATGCTGCAGACCTGGAGTTCCAGGTGGTTGTGAGCTGCCATGTGGGTGCTGCTGGGAACTGAACGCAGGTCCTCCATAGGAGCAACCAGTGCTCCTCGGTACTGAGCCATCTCTCTAGCCCCCTTTTTTCAGTTTAATGAGTTGACTTCATCTCTATGTGTTTCTGGTGTTTATCTCCTTTTCCTTCAATTCTTTGCAGAACTTGGCTCTCTGTTTAAGCATCTTTTCATGGACTTTGTCCAGTTCTGGTCCAGTGATAGTGAATGTCCACAGAGACAGCTACACCATTGGCCTTTCCCATGCACTTGGTCAGTATAGGTGACATACTTCTTTCTTTAAGTCTGTACTGCTGCACCAATTTGTTGACCTTGATAGGGTCCTGAAGCACCCTGGACTTTATCTTTTGGGTGGGTGTGGCTGGAACACTGAACTTCTCTCAGCTCTTGGGAAAGTAGGCATGCTTTCCCTGAAAATGTGAGAAGGGACTGGAAAATGCCTTCCCCAGCCCTTGCTTCAGTCAGAAGTTATGATTTCATGTTGACCACCCAGTATCTGCAAAAGGGAAGAGTCAACTCTCTACCATCCACCAAACCAGACACCCGAATCCTTCTCTTCCTCTCTATTTTCAATATGTTCTCTTTCCTCTCTCCCTTCTTCTCACCTTCTCTCTCTCCCTTTCTGCCCTCCCTCCCTCCCTCCCTCCCTTCCTCTATCCCTCTTCTTTCTGACTTACACACACACACACACACACACACACACACACACACACCCGAGCACTTGTACATTATTAAAGCAAATAGACAAGGAAGAAACAGATGGAATTTACATATTCATTTATTCACAGAATGTCCCCTGAGTCTATTCTGGGTGCTCAATGCTAATCCAGCCCTGAGATCAGCAGAGCATGGCAGGCACAGTCTACTCTAAGCTGATGGTGCTGGCAATGAATGGAGAAAAGAAAAAGCCAGAGAAACAGTGGTGTGGAAGTGCGCTCGTCATCTCAGCTGGACCTTATTGGGAAGCTGGAGGGACTGTTTTATGGCACACTCTTAGTGTGACATAAGCTGACTGCTCACTACCCTTTCAAACAACCCATTGAGGACATTGTGTACAACAGCTTTTCATGAGAGAGCCACCATGTGAATTCAGGTGACCTGATTCCCTCCAGGTTGGCCAGGGGGAGGGCAGCTCCCTGTCCATGCTTCTTCCTGGAATTAGCCTCACAGTTAACTATGTGGTGTGTACACGTCTGTGTGTGCATACGTGTGTGTACAGATACACATACAGTGTGGGTGTGGATGTAGATGGAGACTGGAGGTTGACGTAAGGTGTCTTTCATGATCACCTCACGATGCTTTTGGAAGCAGTCTCTCAGTGAACTTGGAGCTCACTGATTTGGCTGAACTGGGTAGCCAGTTAGCTTCAAGAGTCCTCTTGTCCCTGCTTCTCCAGATCTGAGATTACAGACATGCACCACCGTGGGCATTTTACATTGGTGCTAGGCTCCAACTCAGTCATGCTTTCCCAGTACAGCCACCCCCTAGCGCCTTGGCCAGCAGTTTTGTTACTGGTCCGTTTTGTCCCACATGGATAGTACAGTACTTTTGCATTGGAATACAGTCTGCCTAGTGGGAGACTGACCAGTGTTCTGAATGTCTTTCTTTTTACTGTGGGAAAATATAAACTTTGCAAGTCTGCCATTCAAGTGTGTGATTTGTTGGTATTAAATACACTCTCTGTTGTGTAACCATCAGCTCTATCTGTCTCTGGAATTTTTCACCTCCTCCAAGCAGAACTCTGTAGCCAGTGAGCAATTAATTTTTCCTGATTCTCCCATCCCCCAGCCTCAGTACTCCAGTCTTCACTATCGTTGTGAATTTATCTATTCTAGATCATCCCTAATATGGAATCTTATAGTGTTTGTCCCTTTTTGGTGGCTGATATTGCTTGGCATGAGGGTTAAAGTTGTCCCTTTTTCATGTTGTAGCATATGCCAGAGCTGACCCCTCCCATGGTGGCTGGTCCCATGTTATGGATAAGTCTCTCTGTATCTCTGTTTATCTGTGTGTCGTGGGCTGATTAGTACCCTGGCCAGTTAGTTTGTCCACTCCAGGGTTGTTTCCAAAAACCTGGGATGTCTAAGTTTGCCTAGGATGGACCATCTGCCCCTTTGCGGCCAGGGAGGGGTGCAGAACTTGCAGGTGACTAACCTCAGATGCCGTGGAAGCACAGGATGAGCCCTTTCTTCCCATGTCGACTGCAACTGGGACCTGGTGCTTTTCCCGCCCTCCCATAGCCGCGGGAGGATCATGTGATGTTAACTGGGGTCTCCAGGGAGCTTATCTCATCATTGGCTTAAGCATCAATGTATAGCTGGAACTGTGGCCTGACCTTGAAATTATATAGAATTTTAAGTGGCTCAGAACCAATTTTTCACATGGGGAACTGGGTGGTCTCAGCTGAGTGGCCCGGGGCAGCCTATACCAAATGGCTTCTGTCTCTGTGATAGAAACCCCACAGAGGTTAAACATTCTTCCTCTCTGTAGTCCCATCATTGTTCCAGTCTGATCTCCTGCCACAGCCTGTGCATTAACCTGTGCCTCTCCCCTGTGAGAAGCCACTGTGCCTTCAGAAGAGGGCAGATGTCTGCCATGATGTCTGCCACTCTTCTACTCAACCCAGCCTCACCCAGAAGACTGGGTGGCAGCTGTCCTATAGCATGGCTTTCCATTGTTCTTCACTGAAACCAGTGTGAATGTTGGGGACTTTGTGATGAAGAGTACATAATTCCTTGGCACTTCTTCCAGTGTCCGGCCTGTCCCTCAGCTGGTCTGAGTGGCCTCAGGAGAGCTTGGCGGAAGCCATTCTAGGTAACCTGCCTGTGCTCTCATCACCAGGAAATTTATGAAATCTACTCTTCCCTCTTCTAGCTGCAGGAGGATATTCTGGTCCCTGCCTCGGTCTCCCTGGAGGCACAGGGTTACTCATGACCAATTTTCTTTTTCAGGACAGTTAATATGGACAGCCTGGTGCTCCAGCAGGTGCTGGAGAGCAGGAACGAGGTCCTGTGCGTGCTGACGCAGAAGATCGTGACTACGCAGAAGTGTGTGATTTCTGAGCATGTGCAGTCGGAGGAGACGTGCGGAGGCATGATGGGGATCCAGACCAAGACTATCCAGGTGCCACGCCTCGGCATGGAGAACTTTCCCCACGGGCCCTTTTTCTAGGGTCTTCCTCAGTCAGAACTCTTCCTGTAGAGAGTGAGGAATGGGACGGGCTCAAGCTGGTTCTAGTAAACAAGACAGCCCTGGCTCATGTAACTAAGCTCTTTGAGGCATCTGGCCTGCCTCAGTTACTGTGGGGCTTGAAGATGTTGTGAGCTACCCTCCTTCCTAGATAGTTGAGGTCTCTTCCTCTTGGAGCTGCTGGCTCCAGGCTTTCTTCAGGCTTATTAGAATGCCAGGAAAGAGTACTCCTAGTCTGAATCTCACCAGATCATGTCAGTTATGTCTATCTCTCAATCTGTGGCAATAGAACTCGAGTGGCTAGCTAGGCCTGGGCCCAACATGGCCCCTTATGGAAGTAGAGAGCTTCCTTTAAGGAAGTTTAGTCAGAGACTAGCCAGGCCAGGAACAAGAGAACTTGTCTGTCTGTCTGTCTGTCTGTCTGTCTGTCTGTCTATTACTTCCAGACTCCAAGCTGATCCTGGGGCATTCTAAAGTGAGAGAAGTAGGCAGCTATCTGCTTAAACCGTGTCCCCTCAGCTGGCCACTCTCAGCTGGCCACTCTCAGCTGGCCACGGGGCTTATAATCTTCTTGGTAGCACTGGCTTATTCTAGAAGACACAGGAGGGTTATATTTGGCAGTGGGCTGGGTGAGGCGTGGCTGTAAGTCTATACCTGGGACTTCTGGGTATGCTAGTGAGCAGGCTGGGCAGCAGAGGAGGAAAAGGGGACCTGATGGAAGTGACTTCAGCTGGCCCTGCTGACACTTCTGCCCATGGTTGCCACCTGCTGAAGGTCTGGTTCTCAGAGTTGGAGCTCAGCTGCTGCTGCTTCTTGGTTCAAAGCAAATACTTGGACCAGGGGAAGATGGCTAAGCTGTGTTGTCTGTCTCCAGTGTTTGGACAACAAAGAGACCTCCAGCTTCCTGTCCCTGGGGGTACTGCAGGAAGGGCTCTTTCATGCTTGACAGCCCAGCCCTGTCCATCCATCTTCTTCCTGTCTGTTTCCCAGAGCCTTGCCTATGGCCTAGTCACTCCAGCTTTGTCTGTGCCCAGAGCACCATCCATAAGTGTGTGAATGGCTCAGTGAGGGCTTCCCAGACCAGCTTTATCCTGTTGGGATTTTCACTGAGATTTCAAAGTTGTTACTTGAACCTGGAGAAGGAATTGGAAATGAATCTTATTTATCTTATCTGCAGTCATACATAGCTGTGCTCTGAGTTACATAGCATTTGATGATGTTGTTGGTGGTCATGTCACACTGGAGAATAACTTATACAGGCCTGGATATCATCTGCAGAGATTCATGGTGTACCCTAGGGATGCAGTGAACCGGAGATGCATGAGGCTACTGCCAGCCTAACTCAGCACACAGTTTCCTTCCTTCCTTCTTATAAGAACTATAATCTAAAGTGCTGTAAAATGCAATGTTAAAGATCCAGTCTAGTGTGCATGAGCCGATGGCATAGTCATTTATAATGACCTGGTATTCCATGCTGACAGTGACTGTAGGTGTACAGGGGGCCTGCTAGCAGTGTCACTACAGACATGAGTGATGCCTTCTGCAGTGATGATAGACTGCACACGATGGCACTAGGAGATAGGAATATTTTGGTTCCATTCATCACAGCATTATGGGACCACAGTGGTGGAATATGGTAGGTTGTTGTCAAAGCATAGTTCTGGTGTGTAGTTTCCTACCCCATGCTCTGGCATCTTATCCCTGCCACCCGATACCAGTGCCAGCTCTCTCCTCCTTCTTCCCTAGCTCTGTGGAGAGTTCCCAGCATTCCTAGGAGGCTGGACATAGACGTTGACCGGAAGAAGCCAGGAGTGCCTGCATATATAAGCAGGAACATGCTCTTGTCCACAGGTGTCAGCAATGGAGGATGGGACTGTCACCACGGATACCAATGTAGTGCTGGAGATCCCTGCTGCCACTACCATTGCCTATGGCATCATGGAGCTGTTTGTGAAACAGGATGGCCAGTTTGGTGAGTCCTCATGAGGTATGCCCTGGTAGAAAGAGAGAGGACAGGGTGGCAGAGGGTAGCAGAGTGTCTAGGATCTGGCTTTGGGCCAAACATTTTACAAGGATTTGAGGAAATGGAAGACAAAACCTAGGGTTTCCTGGCCCACCTCTGAAGGGTTAGCACACCCCCAGGGAGAGGTGTCTTCCCTGTGCTCAACAAAAGGTGCCTCCTCATCTCAGAAGACAAGGACACAGAGGTACCCACAGCCCCTCCTAAGCTTGCTGAAGTGCAGGAGAAGTCTGCCAGCCACTCTATGCCTGATCAGACCTAGTGTAAAAGCCCTCAAGTGAGCAGACACGGTGGTGGCACATGTCTAATCCCAGCACTTGGGAGGCTGAGGCAGGAGGATCTGGGGTTAGAGATCACTGGGGCTACATAGTAAGACTCAGTTATTTTTCTGTCACTGTGACAAAGCACTGCGACCTAAGGCAACTCAAGGAAGAGTTTAATTTGGCTTATGGTTTCAGGGGGAGAAGAATCAATCATGGAGGGGCAGAGGCATGTCAACAAGTGGCAGGCATGTGAACAGGAGCAGGAAGCTGAGATCGCAGAGGGTAGCAGTAGCTCAAAGGTTGTAACAGAGCCCTCCCTCAGTGACTTACTTCCTCTAGCAGGACTGCACCTTCCAAACAGTGCCACCAAACACTCAAAAGCTGAGTGTCTATGGGAGATATTTCTCATTCAAACCACCAGACTCTGTCTCAAAAACAGATGCAAAGAAGCAAGAGCCTTTTTTTGTGTGTCTCCTACCACAGTCTGAGGTAGGTAAGGATGAGTCTGAGGTGTGAATGAGCTGTGCTGACCATGCCTGGCTTGGGCTTTTCTCCCCACTACAGAATTCTGCCTCCTCCAAGGGAAACATGGTGGCTTCGAGCATGAAAGGAAAGTAGACTCTGTCTACTTTGACCCACTGGCCTACAGAGAGTTTGCCTTTCTGGACATGCCGGATGGGGGTCAAGGAATCTCTTCTCAGGATGGGCCACTACGTGTTTTAAAACAAGGTATTGCCTGTGGTTATGGCCAGATAGAGAAGTGGACTCTCTCCCAAGTGGTGATCCCCTTGGACCTTCAAGATCCCATTGGTTTTGGGTGGGCCCAATCTTGGGTGCTGTTTTTTGGAGAATGGAAACCTTAGGAGTCAAGGTGGGAGGCCAAGGAGTGCAGTGGTCAGGGGCCTGACAGTTTTCTTTCCTTGTTTGGAGCCTAACTGACCACTGAGAATGGCTAGTAATGAGCACAGCTAGAGACCTCAGGATCTGTTATCAGCTTTGATATATTCCAGGCTTCACTGCATGGCAGGCTGCTCTCTGTCAGCATGGTAAAAGCCATTGAGGCTCCCCACCCACACTGCTGGGAAGAATGTGTTTGGAGACTAGTATGGGTTATGCTTAGTGATTCAGCTTTGAGAATACACTTTTATAGATAGTATGCAAAAAAGAACCAGCGGCTTCCAGGTCAAGCCTAGCACTGCACAGGTAGAGAAGGAAGGGTGAGGTCTGGGATGTCAAAGTGGGCTTCCCTGTCCCCTTTCCTGTCCGGTAGTTTCCCGGGTTGCTGAATATCACTCAGGGTGACGTCTATCTCCAAGACCCAGAGCCAGTTCTGAACACGGAGTCCTTTGGAAGGAACTGGTGAATGAGGGGCAGGTTGTAGGCCTGGCCTGACTGCATCTGCTCTGCTTTTGCAGCAACCCTGCACCTAGAGAGGAGCTTCCATCCCTTTGCGGTGTTACCTTCCCAGCAGCAGGTGGCGCTGTTCTGTGTCCTGCAGAAAATCCTGTTTGATGAAGACCTCCTTAGGGCCCTGGAGCAAGTGGTAGGTGGGTAGGGGGGTTATGGATTTGAGTTTGTACCTGGTTGCTCTGAAAATATGCACAGGCTAGACCCCTCAGGCTTTGGGATAGTTTGAAATTACGTATCACCACTTCCCTTTAACCCTAAAACTTGAAGCTGTCATCAGGCAGGAAGGGGTGAGTGACTTTCTTAGAACTATAAAGATGACCACAGGCTTGATGTTTAAGAATATCAGAAATGAATCTCTTATTGATACGGAGGGCAGAAACTAGAGTTGCCAGTGGCAGCCGGGATATACCCCTCTGAAAGCTCTAAGGGAGAATCCTTGTTGCCTGCAGTTTCTGGTGGCTCCTGGCATTCTGTGGCTGGTGGTTTATTTCTGTCATGTCTTTCCTTGTGTGTTGGGGTCTTCTCTAGACACAGAACTCATTATGGATCACCATCACTGGGTATAGAGTTCTCTTACTTGAGACTCTCACCTTAATTACTCCTGCAAAGACTCATTCCAAATGAGGCTTCATTCTGGGACTGCAGGTGGGCATGTATTCAGCTCACAGTGAAGGGGCTGTGTGGCAGAGCCTGTCAACCTGTCCTGTTTAGAACACAGACAAGGAGGTGTTTATCGCTTTGTTTTGCAACAGCCAGATTTTGAGGGACACACCAGCTGCTCACCCTCCATCAGCTCAGCTCATTTTTTTTTTTTTAACTTAATGGGGCTGAGACTTTGACAATTTTCTTTTCTTTGTGACTTTTAGTTTCCTTCTTTCTATACTGCTCAAATGTTTTAGGCATCCAGAAGAATATTCATATCATCTTTCCACTTGAAATGAAATTGTGCCGGAGAGCCTAGCAACCAGAGGCAGAACTGCAGTTGTCCAAAGGGTCTAGTTTGCTTTCTGCAGGATGCAGGGCTTAACCCTAGGAAGAACACACATGTTTCAGAATCTCATGACTTCCTAAAATAGCTCCTTCCTAGAGGGAAATGTCAGGTTAGTCCCCTACGGAGAGAGTGGCAGCTGCCCTGTCAGATGTTGGCAAAGCATCTGCCTGCTGGTGAGTGTGAGAGGACACAGGGTACCTAGGATATGGAACTAGTCCAGGGGCTCAGAACTGGCTCATGGGCAGTGCCATCCCACCCCTGAGCAACCTTGTTGTGATGGATAAAGCTGCCTAGGGAAGGCTGGGGACATACGGGCTAAGTGTGCTGCTTTTAGAGTGTGAGAACCAGGAAGGGATGCTGCTTTTATGACCCCTTTGACAGTTGGATACATAGCCAATCATTCCTGGTGCATGGCAAAACTCAATATTCTGGCATAGTCTGGAAGGTTCTGTCTGCCTGACACTTCTTGCATGACTCTTCCCCTTTCCCTGAGGCAGGACAGTACTTGGGCATGGCTCATGTCCTTAGGAGGAAATTTAGGTTCATAGACAGCATCAGAGTTTAGAAAAGGGCTCAGTGCTTGCTGTACCTGGAGAGGGTAATGCACATGGAGGGTGTTGGGAAGGTGTGGGTGGGGCAGAGGCTCAGTTGGGTTACACTTCAATGAGTTCTGTCTTCATCATTGTCTTTCTTCTTCTCTTTCTACATTGTAGTGTGATGATGTGGCTGGTGGCCTCTGGTCCTCACAGGCTATATTGGCAATGGAGGAGCTGACAGGCAGCCAGCAGGAGGATCTCACAGCCTTCTTGCAACTGGTGGGATACAGGGTACAGGGAGAGCGTCCTGGTCCACAGGATGAGGTCAGCAACCAGAAGCTCTTCGCAACAGCCTACTTCCTGGTCAGCGCACTAGCAGGTATGAAAGCCAAAAAAGGAGTGGGGCAATGTTTGCCGGGGCTAGGAAATGATGTTGCTTTCTATCTGCTTCTGGACATAGCAACAGTGATGACTGAGAAAGGTGTGGGACAGTTCTCTCCTTTTCAGTCTAGGAGGGTAAGACGTGGAAGGCTAACTCCTGTCACACTCTGAGCCTCCACTTTAAGGGTGTCAGTCTTACTCTGGAAGGACTACCTTCTGGTCCTCTCACTGGAAGTCACTTTCAAAATACAGCCAGTGATCCACAGCAGGGTTCAGATGGTGCTATGTAGCAGACACGTTCCTTTGGCAGCTGTCTGTCCTGATCTTCTCCTTCCTCCTTGTATACTTGTGGCCCACTTCATGGTACTCTCAGGTTTCATGTGTTGTGTGATGCACATGTCCAGGAGGCAGGTTATGGCTGGGCTTCTGCATGGGTCTTGAAATGGCTTCCAAGGGCGAGTGGATTTCGGTTACTGCCATGCAGAGAGGCCTGGTGGTGCCCCATGTGAAGCAGCTGTAGCTACATCTCATCTCTGTAGACCTCGCTTCCCTCCAACACAAGCTACTAGGACACGGGTTCCTGATAAAGTGGCCTTCTCTCAACTACTGAGATAAAGGCTCAGGGAACCTTCAGTGTTTAAAAAAACAATGAGAAAGAATATTTCAGCTTGATATTCTGATGGCTATACCTTGTGTCTTGCTCTAAATCACAGATAAAGGCTTTGAATAGTTAAATGGAACCAGATACAATACATAGGCTCTGTGAAATTCTACCTAGAGACTGGGACCAACATTAACAGTGAGCATGCTTGAGGGTAGACTTTCTGTCAGGCTGTAGGCCAGACTCTGATAGCTTGTGAGAAGCCTCAAATATGTAGAAGAGTCCATGGCTGACACTGTGTAGAATAGCCCATGGCTGTCACTGACTGTACCACAGTCCCATTCTTCCTGAACTAGACACAGCTCTGCAACTGAGCAGGGGAGGCTCCACAAGAGGCCCTAACACAAAACTTATTCCCGTTTGGAAGCTGGATGCAGGGAAAGCTTTAGGTATAGCCAGTGTCTACATCAACCCTGCCCTTTCCTTCTAAGCCGTGGTCTCATTACAGCAGCGGCAGCAGAGGATGGCTCATTTAAAGCTCCTTTGGTAGTATCCTGGTGAATCCTAGGCAAAGTGCTAGAATAGAAAGTGGTCCTCTTGGGCCCCGACAGTGGCTTTATCCTGTTTAGCTGCTTCCAGCCCTGCAGTCTCTGGTCTCTGGGAAATCTTCCTCTGCCTGTGTGATGGCAAGCAAATCCCAGTTTTTACCACCATAGAAGCTCATTTGTAATTGAACAGCCTTTTCCAGACTCACTGGGCAGACTTACACTGTCTTTTAGGCTGTTAGGGGAGGGCACAGCATGTCTGGCCTATGACAAGCATCAGGGTGAGAGCTATCTTTGTGCTATGCTCACAGTTCTGGGTAAACATCTCTAGGGATGAGGGATGCAGGAGTAATTGCATGAGGCAAGAGGCACTCTGGAAGGTGAAGAGGTGGAGTTGTGGGTGTGATAGTGGTTGGCTGATGTGACATGCCCTTCTCAGCCCTTCTCAGCCCTGTGCTTTCTATTCTCATCTTCTTGGAGTAGAGTGAGGGCCTCTTTCGGAACACAGGAAACTCAGAGCTTTGTTAGAGGCAAGTGCTTGACCACATTGGAAGGCTGTGTTGGGGTTCTCTGGTAGGATCACCTACAGGGCTGCCTCTTCCCTCATGTCCTTTTGTCTTCTCTGGGTCACAGCCTCAGGGATATGTCATCTATAAGACAGGAGTTCATGAGTGGTCACTATGCCATGTGACTTAGCAGCTCCAAGGGGAGTTCTGTTTGACACTGGGAAATAGTTAATAGAGGCTTGCAGAGCACCGATTTTCATTTCCCTGGCAGGGTGGAGAGTTGGCAGGGTCCTCTTGTATAGCTCCAGCCTCTCACCATGCTGCCCCAGCTTTGTCCTGTCACTGACTACTCCTCTCGGAGCTTTCTTTTCCAAAGGGACTGGTGGCTTGATGGAGCCCGTCATGTTTGTGCCACAGCCTGACATGTGCTCCTACTCTGTAATGGGCCAAATGAACAGAAAAAACAAGCTCTTAGAGGTATCTCCAGAGTATTTTGCATGTTATCACACATGCCTATAAATCCCAGTACTGGGGAGAAGCAGAATAATTGCACATTCAAGTCTATTCTGGGTTTCATAGCAAGAATATGTCCCAGAAAATCAGAAACAAAACATTCCAGCCTGGTTACCTAGAAGGGCTCTAACCACTCCATCAGAGATTTTTGAGTCAATTATCCCTTCCCAAGATCCACACCCTTCTTTCTGACTAGCAAATTCAATGTCAATGACTATCCTCTAGTGACTGGATTCCCATGAGATCCCACAGAGAACCAGCACTGCCTTCAAATGTGACCACACTCTTGTTTTTGAGACAGTCTGTGTAGCTCTGGCTGACCTAGAATGCTCAGAGATTGCATTTCCACCTCCCAAGGATTAAGGGGGTGCTACCACACCTGGGATTAAGGGAGTGCTACCACACCTGGCCTGACCACACATTTACTTTTTCTAACTGGCGGTAGCAAGCTACTGAAATATAAAATAGGCATCACGTAGGTAGGGCTGGCTGCCATGCTCGTTCCTTGTAACACAAGGACTCACTGCATAGCTCAGGCTGGTCCTTTTGCCTAACTTCTCAAATGAGATTACAAGCATGCATCACTGTGTCTGGCTTCCATAAACTTGTTTTTGACAGTGAAAATGACCAGAATGCATGTCTTCTACAGAAATGCCTGATAATGCCACAGTTTTCCTGGGGACCTGCTGCAAACTCCATGTTATTTCTTCGCTGTGCCATTTGGTAAGGAATCTTCGGATGGGACAGTGGGGTGGAAAGGAATGGGGATGAGGACTAGGTGCTATCCAGCTGGTAAAAGCTCTAGTTCCTCAGCTTGACACAGTGTTGGCAGGTGTCATCACTAGCACATGGGTGCTTGGGAGGTCTGAGGTCCAAAGCAGTGTTTGGTTGAGGAACTGTCTAGCAAAGAGGCTTGGTCTACAGATTCCAAATAATGGGCTTTTTTCCAGCTTGGAGACTTCTGGTATAGCTTGGCACTGCCAGGCCCAGCAACCTGTTGTTGACTATAGTTCTGTGGAATGATTTGAAGCTGCTTTGTATCACATTTGCCAGGAAGAACTCAGGGCTGCTTTGTCTGAAGGAGATATTGCTTTGCCCATTCTCTTAGAATATCAGTATAGCTTGGTGCTCTCTGGAAATGTCACTGTAAGAGCAAGTGATCAGTAATGAGTCTAGCCTAAGAGTGGAGCTAAGTTCTCATGTTAGAGAGAGGGCAGTTAGCAGAGCAACAGGCTATCCCATTACCCAGCTACGCTTACACAACCCGTGTTTGGGGAAATGCATACCTGGGTCACTTACTTTAAGGTCTGGTATAGGGCCAGGGCCCACTGCTATCCCATAGAACTAAGCTAGCTCTGAACAGACCACCTAGACAAGACCTACTTAGGTTCTGTATGTCCTCTGGGAACACCAAACCATATAGGTTGCCTTGGATGTTGTTCTGTATGGGGGAGGTATCAGAAGCTAAGACCACTAGGTACTGATCACACAGCTGGCCAGATTCCATCCGAACTGACCATAGACTCTGTGTCCTAAGAGACACTCAACTGTTTGGAGGCATGCCAGCCAATCCGAGAGCAGCTGAGGGTGATGGCTGCTAGTTTGATTATAGAAATGATGTAATTGTCCTAATTGTATGCAGTGATGAGCAAAAACAGCTCTGTTCTCTCTAGCAGCAGTGAGTGCTCAGCACTTCCAGTCTATTTCTTGAGTGTTTAGGGAACAATTAAAGCTATTCAGGAAGTATATAAAGAAACTTGTGCTAAGGGAACCAGGCCCTAATGAACTCACACTACAGTCAGCTCTGGTTCTGACCTTGGCTGCTATTCCATGACCAGGCAGGAACCAGACAGGGAGTTCCAAAATGGATGGACAGAGTCCTAACTTTTCACTGGTTGCCTCCATATGCACTAGCCTGTCTTTGGCTAGGTTGTCTTTGTTGCTCAACAAAGACGATCATGTTTCTTTAAAAGATCTTCCTAGGTGCCCTTAGGCAGTCCAAGTAATGTCTATTAGACTGCTTGCTGTTCTCTTGAAGCAGCCAGGCTCCTGCAGGCATGGAGTATTATATACTTCAAGTGACTGACTTAAAAGAGGATACCCAACCTACTTGCACTTCTATTTGAAAGCCCAGGTAACTCTGAAAAGTCTTCCTGATGGGTTTTGGGTAAAGGGTCAGATATGCTAACCAATTACTGTGAACTGGTAGAAAAATCAGTAGAAAAATCTAGAGAATATTCCAAGTCAGGAATTGCAAAGGCAAAGGTTCTTGGAGCTGGAAACACAATTAACAAATGACAATACCTACACTTGTGTTCTTTCAAATATTCAATAAATTCTAATATTGCTGTTTACATTATTAATAAGCAAAACAACCAGAGGATGGCTGAATGGTGGTGGTAGTGTGTGTATGTGTGCTTGTGACAGAGCAAAGGGAAAAAAACCTTATACTTTGTAGAACTCTTGAAATTAGAAAAAAAAGTGACTAGAGCTCTAAACAATGAGAGGAGCTCCTAACACCACCCTGGGAAAAAGAACAGAAAATGGCAGCAGACCTCCTCATCTTGTAAGGCTGTAACTGTAACTGCAGAAGCCAGAGTACTCATAGCTTTATGTCTACTCTAAAGAATTAGCTTGTGTAAACAGGACTCTAAAGGGATTGGACGCCTGAGTTTGGCCTCCCATAATCAGCAGGACTCTTACCTTGTCAGAAACCTTGGGTCTTATGCCCACAATAGGTGGAAGGCAGTGCCATCAGAATCCTGCCACTTCAGGCTCAGAGGTCCCATAGCCATATGCACGGGAGCAGATCTCCTCCTCACCTTACAACCTTGAGTGGGATTGATTGTAGCTGCTCTCTAAAACCCCAGCCTCACTTGAACCTGTCTATCAGGAGCTTACTAAGTTCCCAGCCAGGTCTTACAATTCCAGGAGTCTGGTGATCAGGGACCCCCACTGCCAGTGGCATCTGTGCCCACCCACAGTGGGAACTAGGGAACTTTTCCTGTCTACAGTCTCAGCCCCACTCAGGCTTGTAGTTTAGACCACATCTATGAACTTCAGTTCCATGGCAAAGGATGCCACAAGTCTTGGCCTCCCCATTACTTACTCTTTGCATGACCTAGGTATATTTCCACCTTGGTTTGCAGCCTCAGTCCACAGACATCAAAGGGCAAGCCTACATACTACTCATATTAACCTAGCAGCACAAAGAGAAATTCTCCCTTGTCTTGCCCTCCAAGCATGGAAACCAGAGCTACTGCGGTAACCCAGGAACTTGTCTTCCATAGTCCACAGGCTGGGTTAGGGCTGCTGGTACTGAGGAAAACTTGTGCTAATCTCTTGGGTTCTGGGGAAGGTACTGTCTGGATAGCATACCTCCATAAAAGTAGATAAACCCCAGCAACTTTAGTTATCCCCATGGACTAGGGAAGTGCTCTTTCATGTTTCAATTCCTTAAATCCTATGGTTATCTGAAGTGTTTATCTGGCAAGACCTGGGGAATGGATCTGGTTCTATCCTGTGGCTCAGTGGGTATTGATGCTACAGACCCAAACATCTCCCACAACTCTTCATGTGATCAATGCTTACCTGCATGGACCTAGGGCTAAGTCTTTCGCATTTCATACCAGTGACTCCATAGCAGCTGGATACACTCTTGGAAGCCTATGCTTACTGTAAAGCCCTACCTCAAGAAACTACTGTAGACAGGATAATTGATGTTTTGTAGACCTTCATGATAGGAACCAAATAAGATACCCCACAGGGCTACTCCTTTGAGCTCACGTGTAACTGAAACCCAAGCATCTATCCAACTGACATTTAAACAATCAAAAATTCCTACAGAAAATGCCTTAAAATATTGGATGTTCCACAGATGTACAGGATACATAGAGCAAGCCAGCTCCAAAGAGAATAGCTATTTTCTAAAAATAATCTCTGAGAAGGAAGTTTGAAGAGTTCATAGTAATGATCCCAAGGAAATGTAATGAGATCCAAGAGAATACAAACAAAATACAAAGAAGCAAGAAAAAGCAACTCAGGATATACATGAGAAATTCAGAGTTAGAAATTTTAGTTTAAAAAAAACCCCCAAAAGCTCAAATTCTGGTGCTCACATATCCAGTCAAGGAAATAACATACACAGGGCTCAAAGATGGCTACAAGCAGCCCAAGGGCAGCAGAACTTAAGGATAATGTGTCCAGTTACCTCAGGAAGACAAGGGGCTGCTTAGTTTCATGGACTAATAGCTGAAAATTTCTCAAAATTTTAAAGGCCCACAGACATCTACACACAAGAAACTTAAACCCCCAACTAAACTAATAAGTAGAGTGTGCCCTCACTAGACATATTATAGTCAACACATCAAAATTACAAAGAATCAGAGAAAAGAAAAAGCAAAACAAGTTCCCCAGAAATCCATGGACATGAGGAGACAGCATGGTACACTCTAAACACTGAAAGGAGTAACTGTCAACCAGGACACCTCAGCCTTTAAACGTGAAGGGGACAAAGATGGTCTCACACAGCCAGGCAGTGGTGGCGCACGCCTTTAATCCCAGCACTTGGGAGGCAGAGGCAGGCAGATCTCCGAGTTCGAGGCCAGCTTGGTCTACAGAGTGAGTTCCAGGATAGCCAGGGCTACACAGAGAAACCCTGTCTCGAAAAACCAAAAAAAAAAAAAAAAAAAAAAAGAGAAACTCAGGGAATTCACGACCACTGGCCAACCTTTAAGAAATACTAATGGGAACAGACACCACACTAGAAAGATTAGCTGCCATTACCAAAGTATGTCAATTTATAAAACCCTCTGCAATACAGAAATACGAAAGATGTGACACTTGAACCTCAGCATGACAGAGCATTACCAAACCACGAAAATAAGTGATGGGTGAACAAAAACTGTACAAAACAAGGACAAAAAAATGATCTGGAATGTAAATGAATTAAATTTACCAATGAATTAAAAAGAAAAAGAAAAAAAACAGTAAGGAAGATCTGGGCATGGTGGAGAATACTTGTAATCAATCCTAGAAACTGGGATGTGGAGGCATCTTCAGATACACAGCAAGCTTCAAGGGCAAGCTGGGATGCATGAGACTCTACCGTAAAAAACAGCCGATCAACCTCCCACTACACTTAACTATATGCTGCCCACAGACCAAGATATCCATTTACTAATGTATGTGTACTAAAAGAAGGGCTGTATGTATGTATGTATGTATGTATGTGTATATATATATGTGTGTGTGTGTGTCTCTGTGTGTGTGTGTATGAAAAAAAAATTACTCAAATGGAAAACTGAAAGCAAGCCGAAAAGTGGGCTTTAAATAAAATCAAACTCCAGAGAGCCATTATAGATTCACAAATAGATGAGTTCAGCAGCAGATGCAGAAAGGAGAATATACACAGATCAAACATGGCCATTCCAACAGCCAAAACAACTACAGACATGAAAGCAGAGGTGAAGACAGTTACAGTTGGGGACTTCCCTTTGTCCACTATGCGCAGCAACATTTAGACACACAATTAAAGAGATACTTGAGTCTGAATACCTGCGTGTGCCAGTTCTAGGCGGCTTAACCACTGGCAGCAGGAAACTGGTTCTTACTAGAGCATGACAGGCTACAAGCAAGTCTTAGTGCTTTTTCTTTTTCTGTACTTTTCAAAACCTAATGATTTATATGAGTTGATTTAGTATAAAAAGAAATCAAGAAAAACCAGTTATTCACGTTCCATCCACTCCAGCCAAAACACATTAAATCCTATTACATCAAGAATAAGAGAGGACATAAGACAGTCTACAGAGAGGCTGTGAATTAAAGTCAGTGACAGGTGCTTAGGTTTCTTACTGTGGTGCAAAGGATTTGATGAAGACAAGGTACTGTCAGGCTCCACAGGGGCCAGACATTGAGGTATAACTAAACAAGCAATTTTGAGGGACAAATAAGATGCTCTTATTTTGTAGATGAGCTTTTAGGAAGTTTCAGAAAGTCTTTCATAACCTGTGCTCCCTCCTCTAAGGCAAAAGTAGTCTGCTCATACGCAGGTGACATGCAGGCACGCCTAGGAGCCTTACAGTCTACACACTAACCACATGCTGCATCCCCATCTGCTCAGTTTCAATTCCAGGAGACCCTCGTTATTGTTCTAAAGTCTGCATCAGAGACGTTGGCACCCCCACCTGATTCAAGGGTGAACTTTTCTCTAGTTTTTCTTTACATTTTTTTATGTGATGAGTTTGTCTGTCTGTCTGTCTGTCTGTCTATCAGCATGCATGTTTGTATAGCACATTCCTGACTCCCTCAACAGTCAGATCCTTTGGATGCGTGTACTGGGAACCAAACTTGGTCCTCTTCAAGAACAAAGTGTGCTTAGCTGCAGAGCCATTTTTCCAGCTCCATGGGCTAATTTCTGAATAAAGGTCTTAAAGTCAATGACTATAAATGAATCATTATATACAAGATACTAATAACTGGATCTTTTTGAGTACTGATGTACTGAATAAAGCTTTTGTACTTCCACTCTTAGCTCTACATTAAATCAAAGGGCCAAAATACTTAATTTGTAACTGAAAAAAGAAATCAATGTTCCTACACTGAAAATCTTTTATTTACAGCAGCTTAGCCTGGAAGAGTTTTTTTTTTTTTCTGTCATAAAAACTTGAAAATGATGGAGATGCTAGCCATTGTCACAATAACTCGTTACAATAACTTTATTGCTTTTATTGAAGGGTTATTGGATACATATTTTGTTCCTTTAAAAAAATACTCATTGGTAATCATTATTACTCCTGAAGACAGACACTCTAGTACTCTAGTACTCTAGTACTAGACACTTCTTGTAAAAATAAAGCAATGACCATGCTCATCTCTCCTTCTCTGCTAACCCACCTATCCACACAGGCTCACCTGGTCACTTCATCAGTTAACCCATGACCTTACTGGATCTCCACACACTACCACAAAGTCCACTTTTAGCACAGAAAGAATGAATACTATGTATCTTTCTAGATCATAGGGAAGTAAAACTTAAAAAAGAACTCAGAACTTATAAAAATCCGTGTTCCTAGTGACTAATAGGTAACTGGAGAAACCCTAGAAGCAAAGGCAAGAAACCCACCAAAGCACGATACAGCGAAAGGGGCGGTGCAAGGAAGTTCAGAACAACGAACACACTCCAGACAACAGAAGATGAGCCGACTGCCTGCTGCACCTCAAGGACACAGAAAAAAGCAAGGGTCACAGCAGAAAACCACACGCCTTTAATCGCAGCACTTGGGAAGCAGAGGCAGGCAGATCTCTGTACTCTCCAGGCTAGTCTAGTCTGTATACTGAGTTCCAGGACAGCCAGGGCTACATAATGAGAGACCCTTTCTCAGCAAAACAAAAAACCCACAAAAGATCAACAAAATAATTGGTGGGGTTTTTTTGGGCATGTAATCAAATGATGTTTTATTTATTGAAAAGGATTCTAAACTTTAGTACTCTTATCTAAAAACATCTTACTATCATGTTTCTCTACTCAATTTGAATTGAAATGCGATAAGTAATTCAGTTTGTAATAAGTAACATGATAGATATAATTAATACTAAGCTATAAATTAAATTTCATATTAGCTTTAAGAAATCAATAATTGGTGTTTTAAAAGGAAAACAAAATTTTCAAAATAAATTATCCTTGGGCTAGGCTGTGTATATGTCTGTGTGTGGGGTGGGGTGGGGTGGGGTGGGGTGGGGTGGTGTCGGTGGTGGCTGGGTAAAGACTTAGAAGCAGAGATGAAAGACGACATTAGCTACACCACAGAAACAGGATCACAAGGAATGACTGCAGCAACCACAGTGCTACAAAGCTGGAAAACCTATAACACATACATTTAGCTCAGCTGACTGAATCGAGAGAAAAATAAAATACAAATAGGCCAATAATGAGATAGGAACAATAACGGAAATTTCCATCTAAAGATAGTCCAGTGCTATGGCAGCTCTACTACAAAAACAATGAACAAGGAACTAATTCCAATGCTTCCTGTGTTTAGAAGTTAAAATGGAAGGAACTCCACCAAATGCATTATCTGGATACCCAGAGGAGAAACAAAAGATAACATTCCCAATAAAATAGTACCAATTGCACTCAATAACATATCAAAATATAATACGCACAAGAGTGCTTCCAAGTAACCTTTAGACAAGGGATTCATCTGGAAAATACTATAAACTCAAAAGACTATACATCATAAAAACAATTAAAAAATGAGCTAAAAATCTAAATGGACACACAAATGGCAAGCAAGTACATGAAAACTAGTTCCTCCCCACACTCTCTGATCAACATGGAAACACAAATCAAAATTGCAGTGTCACCCTCATTAAAATAACTATCATCAAGATGATGTAAGAAATGCTAGACAGGATATAGAAAAGGAAGTCTCACCCACTATTGGAGAGCATGTAATGACTACAGCCATTATAGAAAGCAGAATGGAGGGGTCTTCCAGGCACTAAAAATTGGTGAAAATGCTGAAAGTTACCAGGAGAGAAAATTATTACATCAAGAATAGATGTACACTCCAGTGTTTGTTGAGCCTATTCACAAAGCTAAAATGTGACAGTTACCCAGATTATCCTTAATAGATGAGAGGCAAATAGCATGCAAATAAGTGCACAGTATATACTTGTGAGAAATGAAACCCTGCTATTTATTAGCAGCAACATGGCTTGAGCTGGAGTTCATTATTAAATGCAACAGGCCAGGAACAGGACAAATGCTCTCCTATAACTATAGAGATACCAAGTCAATGTCTTGGGAAAGCTGAGTAGAATCATGACCCACCAAACTCAAAAAGCAGCAGGGAGGGGAGATTGAAGCTCAGTAATGGGCTTCAAAACAGGCAGGAGGGATGGCACTTCTGGGTCTTCCTTAACAGAGTGTATTTCAAAATAACCAAAAGAGTATAGAACGCTCAACACAAAATGGTATGTGAAGACAAAAAATTCTTGTTGCCATGATTTATTATAGATTCTACACACGTACTGAAATATCATACTGTATCCCATAAAAATGTACTCGTTATCAGTGGAGACAGATAACTCTTACATGTGGTGGAGGAAAGGCACATGCTGATTTTTCTAACTTACTGGGCTAATGGATCTAGGTATAAGTGTGTGGATTCCGGAATACAGGCAAGGAAGAAAAAAAACTGGTCTAAAGTCACATGATGGAACATGTATCTTCATGTTCCATCTAATGGTTTTCCTGTTCTATTTGGGAATTTCATTAGAAGGTATTTAACTTGGGATTTTCTGGGCCATTCTGAAGGAAATGTGTTTAATTTGTCATTTCAGCTCCATGTCTTGTCTGAGGATAGTGTGTGTAATTTTCAAGACCCCACTTTGGCTCCTCTGAGAGACACGGGGAGGTTTGGCATCGTGCAGCGTTTGTTTGCCTCTGCTGACATTGCCCTGGAGAGGACGCAGTTTTCTGCGAAAGCCGCCATCCTGAAGGACTCCTGCATCTTCCCGCTAATTCTTCATATCACCCTAAGTGGGCTCTGCACTCTAAGCAGAGAGCATGAGAGACATCTTTGTCAGGCAGAAGTACATGTCACTGACCAAGACTAGCTACTTTTCAGGATTAAGAAAATATGTTGGGATTTTGGGCCCAAGCAGGTTAAGTCTGTCAGTGATTCCAATGAACATCGGGGGTGCTGTCTTTCCATACTGTGAATGGCTGCAAACATTGTAAATGGGTTATTTTCATCAGAGGCCTACTGTGCCGACATCTGAGTTACTGAGGGAAGAACCACTCATGTCTGATATATAAAAGCAGAAGAGTCTCTGATTTGACTTCAAAGTTCATCATAAGCTGTGAATGCTACAGAGAAGCAATTTCCTTCTTGTCCTTCAGATATGCTGTACAGTATGGGGTGATTGGGAAACTAGAAATGCTACCTGAGTATATAAAACAACTATAGTAAGATCATCTAATTTGACCCACCTCAACATGAGAATTTAAATATATTCCTCTTATTTGACTTCATTATGCTTCATTGAACATACTATGTCTGGGGCAATTCCAGTGCATTCTGGGAATCTGTCACATGTTGCAATGTCTATCAAAAGCAATTCTGAACTATGTGTAGTTGGCTGTTTATTAAGTTTTGATGTCCTGCTTCAGCAGGCCTGGACAGTCCTGAAGCCTCCTGATTCCACTAAGAGCATCTGTTACTACTGACCAAGCCCAATGCCCCTGGGCAGCAGCAGCAATGAGATGTTAGCATACAGTTTTCATCCCCACTTCACTCATGTGGCACCTTCAGATTATAAGGAAGAGTAACAAAGATAAAGTAACTCATTTCTATTAAAGGTGAGATTCAGCCTTATGCAGCTACCTCTTACAGAGGTTATAAAGTTACAAACCAGCAACACTGCTCATGGACTAACCATAAACTAGGAAGGAAAATGCAACATGTGTACTTGTGCTGTGTGGGTGGTGCCTTATCTTTTGTCTATTCCTGACATCAGGCATGAAGAGCAAGCTATGAACAGAACATATAATATGAATCTAGAGGTGGAAAAGCATGTGCATGGGGATGCATGTCAAGAATCAGGAGAAACCCAGCAGTGGCTCAGCATAATTCAGAGACTTAGAGACTGGTGTAAAAGACAAAACATAGTATGTCTCCAGCTTCGCATTCTAGCTAGAACTGTGTATTATCCTTCTAATTAAGGAAAAAAAGAACCCTGAAGATGGATCATATAAGATAGAAAATGAATATAAAAGGGGCTGGGGAGACTGTTCAGTGGGCATGTGCTTGTTATACAGCATGAAAACCGGCACTGGGTCTCCAGCACCCACGGAGAACCGAGTATCATGATCACATCAGCACTACAAGCACTGGAAGGCAGAGACAGGCCATGTGTGGGTTTGCTGGCTTACCAGAAGCCAACCAGACAGCTTCAGTTGCAGTCAGAAAACCTGTCTGGAAAAAAAGAAAAAAAAAAACCCCGGAAAGCATAGAGGAAGATGCCTCTAGCCTCTATGTGCATATGTGGGCACACACAAATAAAGTAGCCATTCTCCTGGGGACATCAGAAAGACTCTCAAGTCTTTCTTTAGTAGCATGTTCCCGAATGTGAGTTATGGAATCCTAAAACCCAGCATGGGAGACCTACAAAGGGCTTCTGGAAAGGCTTCCTGTACACAAAGCCACATTTTAATGAGTCCCTGCCTTCTTCCTGCAGGCCCAGTGTAAAATGCAACCAACAGGTATGCTTGATGAAACACATGGTTTCTCTTTCTTGGACACATGGCAAGTGGCTAGAGTGACTCATGCTGTCTAAACAGAGTCTGTTTCTTGATTCTGTATTTTAATCTTCCCAATTCTGAGAACCTTTACTACAAAGAGCACCAAAAAACCTCAGCTGGGACAGAGACAAAGCACAGGGAAGCCCTGCTGAAAAGGACAGGCGGGTGACAATTTATTTAGGGGGAAAAATTACATCAGGGACTTAAAAAAAGTCATTTAAACCAAAGTTAATGTGATATCCTGCAGTTTTCTCTCTCTTAGGTCTACCCATAAATAAAACACTTCAAATTTCTCAGCAGCAAATATTTCTTTATATACACAAAAGTATTTTATCAGGAATGTGCAATTTCACAAAATGAACATTGCAATAATTTTAAGCTATATCTGGAAATATGTTCTAGGATTTATAGTGAGTTTCTGAAAGAAAAAAAAAAAAGCCTGTATTGTATTTTAGGAAATTAACAGACACAAGGACAGCAGTGATGGCTCTCTTTGCAGAAACTAATAATACTGGTACTTTGAAAGCAGGGATGTTTAATTTTTATTTTTCAACCTTCTCATCATAAAGTTACTAATGCAGGTTGGCCAGTCTTGACTTTTATAAGCATGTTATCTTCTACTGAAAAATCCTTACAGTCACTTCAGAGGGTATGGCTTAAAAAATAAAGAAGTATGTGTTTCTGTTAGGTCCTAGCAGTTAGGAGGACAGGTGTATAACAATGAACTGGGTGGGTGGGCGTTAACATTTCCCATAGCACATCATTCTCATCAAATGCTACTTGTGGGCAATTCAAAGTAACTTGCAGAAATTTTCATTTGTTGTTGAACATTGTGCTGACTAATTTTACGTCAGCTTGACACAGACATCTGAGGAGAGAAGCCCAGTTAAGAAAGCCTCCATAAGATTAGGCAGTAGGCAAGCCTGTAGAGCATTATCTTAATTACTGATTGATGGAGGAAGGACCCAGAACTTTATGAGCAGTTATCCCCGGGGTTGGTGGTTCTGGTTTCTAAAAAAAAAAAAAAGTAGGTTGAACAAGCCATGTAATCAAGACATAAGCAGCACTCCTCCATGGCCTCTGCATCAGCTCTTGCCTCCAGGTTCCTGCCCGGTTTGATGATGAACTGTGATGTGGAAACGTATGTCAAATAAACTCTTTCATTACTAGTTGCTGTGGTCATGGTGTTTCATCACAGCAATAGCAACCATTGCTCATTCTTTTGTAAGAAATCAGAGTGGTGGAAGAGACAGGAACCAGCACCAGTTCTTCTAAGATGACATACAGTGAAATTTACATTTCATGTTCAGATGTGTATAAGCTGATGTAACAGAACCATGAAATAACAACATTAATGTTATGAAGGATTTACTAACAAACTTGCTTAGTAGATATTAAGTTATACAAAGTAGGACTTAGCTAAGGGAGCAATGCCTCCACAGAACTTGAAAATAAGCAGTATGCTAACCAGGCTTGTCAGAATAACAGGGAAGATTGTTCCTCAAACACAACTGAAGTTTAAAACTGTTGAGCCTGTTTACCAAGACTGAGTAGCCGTTAAGCCTATTCCCATGTCAGAATACTCTCTCTAAGGTAGCTCAAGGGAGTCATACAGGGTGATAGCCATCATACAGTCCTGATCTGTCATTAAGTTTCTGTCCTTTTATCAGGGAAAGCATAATTTTACAAAGTGGGCAAGATGACCCTGAGAAACAACCAGCCAATAGATCAACACTGTCAATCATGTCTTTGCTGTAAAATCGCCCAGCTCCTCCCCCCCCCCCCCCCCCCCCCCCGCGCAGCCAGGACTTGAAGGAGAGTTAGGCATGATAGCACACATAGAATGTATAGACCTAATGTACATAGAATGTATACACTGGTAATACTTTGAGTTCCTCTTTGTGATTAACAAGAACCAGACACATGTTATTAAAGTTTTTCCTCTATTAATTTTGATGTACTCAGAGTGATTTCTCACTGGAAAGTCATGTTTATTTTTTAACAGGACAGCATTAAAGTGGTTGTGCCTAAAAGAGTAAAGTATTTCTCACCTGGACTATACTTAATAGCAGAGTTACCACTAAGCTCTATTACATAAGGTGTAACCATGCCTTAATTGGTAATGGCTTCTGGCTTAATATAGTTGAGAAGGGATTTTGTTTCTGGGGGGCTGGCATGTGCTTAGGACCATGTGTACAGCAGGCTTGCAAATGGCTCCATCTCTAGGTCCCACCCTCCTCAGCTGAACAGTTTCCAATGTTCTTTCTTTCCTCCATGTTCTCAGGGCACCCTGACTAGTACAGGAGGAAAGCCAGATTTGAGGTATAGCCTATCACATTTATATATTGCCTACTTGTGGTTTGCCTTTGGCTCAATTACAATAAAAACAACTATTTCTGACTTTTGAAAATGAAAGCTGGAACTACTGCTCAGTAATGGAGCACGTTTGGCATAGGCAGAGCCCTGGGCTTAAGCCCAACAACATCCTTGTTCCATGGTAGTAAGAATATTTATTTCAGGAGACTTATAAAGCAGTAGTTTTATATGTAAGAATTATTCAACTTCCAAGTTTATAACTTTTGCCTTAATTACTGATGTGTTAATTCAGTTTATGTGAGTGATTAAAAAAACAACAGAGTATGGAAAAACTGGCCATTCTGACCTCTGTCCCGAGGCTGCTTGTTATCCCAGCACAGGTTACTAGCCATAAGCCAGTAAGCAATCAGAAAGAGAAAGGTATTTTCTAGATTTTGGGGTGCACTAATTGGACCTAAGTGTATTTTTTCTAATGAAGATGTAAGTGCTTATAAAGCTTCACACTGTGGGTAAAATCCAGGTTGTAGTGTCAGTTTTAGGCACGAGGATAAAGAAGGACGCTTCAGAGTGCTAAGATCAGTCTATCTGATGTAAGTATGGCAGAGGACTTCCAGCGCCTTTGATGAAGAGGATTCTAATGGGGCTCCTAGATTGGGACTACTGAAAGGCAGACTGGATTGCCTTCCAGACTGCAGTTACATCACGGAGCTCTCTTAACCCTGGGGATGGACTCCTGAACCGCTCACCACCTGCTATTTCACCTCAGAATGAGGCGACTGCACAGGGACTGAAGGAGAAACGACCTTGGGTAAGAGAACACATTTAATAAGTAGTCTCAAAGCCTCATTACCACAGCACAATCAGTCAGTCCTCAGAGTTTAAGATGAAGACAAGTATTACTTTAGCCCTACTTAACATGAACAAGGTAAAGGGAGAGTAAATGTGATTAAAATTAGTCAGCAGTAGGATCTTAGTCATCAGAATCAGAAGCAGTGCAACTACTTTTACTCTTATCACACAACATGATTTTTAAGACATCCTTGTAGTGTTTGCCCAAGTGGTACAAACCAACTGTGCTTACCTTAAAAAAGAGAGCATCATGCTCTCACTTTTTTTCTCCAAAGACAGAGCTTCTCTGTGTAACAGCTCTGTGTAACCCCAGAACTTGATCTGTAGACCAGGCTGGCCTTGAACTCAGAGATCCACCTCCTCTGCCTCCCAAATGCTGGGATTAAAGGCATGTGCCACTCACACCTGGCCATTCTCTCATTTTTTAGTCCACTAAGGATGTGTGATTCTTTTGAGTTTTTCGAAAGTGACTCCAGGATTCAAAGTAACGAGATGGAAATATGATAAATATTTTTAAAAGAATATAACTCTAAAAGCTAAAACAAAAATACAATTTAAAAATAACCTTACCTTAAAAAACTAGAGACTTATCATCTTCTTCAGATGTATCACATATACTTACAAAAAGACCAATATGATGCTGAATTTTTCACCAAATGTATTCTTAAAAAACTCTGTGTATACTCAGTTATATACAATAATCTCATTATTTAAAATACTAGTTTTCTCCCAAGAACTCGAAATACATTACAGATGTTATAAGAATTCTCACAGCAATTCCCTTGGAACAAGAGGGCAGGCACTGTAATCTTTAAGTCTAAATCATAGCACAAATTTTTCACTGAAAAGTTTAAGAAAATATTTCCCAAGAGGCCTCCATGCAAAAATCTGTTTTTTTAAAGAAAATTAAATTCTAATAGTAAGTGACAATTTTCTGAGCTTAGTTTCTCTATCTAATAAATAGAATATTCAGAAGGGGATTAGTGTCAGCTCCAAAGTGGAGCCAAAGCCTCTTAAGAGAACCTCATATAGGGCCAGAATGTTTATGAATCTGAAAGTAATTAAAGATCTTAGAACACTAGCTGTGAGCGAATATAGCTAGCTTTATTATTCATGAATTTTGGAAGAATGTTACATATTATACACATAGCTTTGTGTGTGTGTGTGTGTGTGTGTGTGTGTGTGTATACGTTTTTTACAAAATGAACTATTTATGTACACATACTTCAGAACTGCCTTTTCCTTATTTAGTATAAAGATTAGTTTCTATAGAGGTAGGACCCTCAACCCTGTAATTCTGTATAATGGAGGACTGTTTCAAACTCTTTTCATTTACATTTTCAATTTACCCACTTAAAATAATTATAACTAATTTTGTGGCTCAATCACTGAATCATAATGCTTGACATATATGAAAATAAGTATTGTTTTGGAGTTGGGATCATTTCTTGCATTGCTGGGATCACATATGAGTTTGGGCACCTGATTTGTTTTGTTTTTGAGCTGAGGTCTTGTTGTGTTACCCAGGCTGGAGTCCAGCTTCCCTACTCTCCCTACTTCAGCCTCCTAGGTGCCTGTGCCACTAGGCCGGCATAATCATCATTTTGGCCAGACTAATACCTGGCCATAATCAATGTCTTGCTACTGGGTTTCACTACTATCTTGAGCTATTTTCTAAATAAGTTTTAATAATCAATTTGTCATTTTAAAGGAAGTGCTTTATAACTTACTATAAATTACCAGACTCTAGAATCTAGGGTTTAGTCCTATTTGGTTTATGATGATTTCTATTTCAGAAAGCTATGGCCAGCAATTGTATCAAGTCAGACAAAACAAACACTTTTGCTGTATTTGACATCAGATATTAACCAAAACACAGAAATGGAGAGTGCACAGTAAAAGCACTGTAATACTGAAGGTGAAGGTGAAAATTCTACTGTAGGGCATTAAGTATACTCCATTGGCTAAGGTTAAATGACTTGTTCAGAGACATCATTTCTACAGGCATTTGCACATTTGAAAGTGAAATAATAAATGTAACCATTAATTATGAAGAAATAATCATGCCCTGAATGCTGAATGTGGACACTCATCTTTTAGCACACTTATGGATACACATGTCTTCCCAAAGCTCATGCATGTGTGCATTTTTTTTTACATATTACCAATTATTGAACACCACTGTATGCCCTTTCATCTTCAGTAAAGTTATTATAAATAAGTCTGTTACGGTAGACCTGTCCCATGAGAGATGTATAAATTTCCTTGATCACATCACCTAGGAAGAATTTTTGTGTGAGGCCTGATAGTTTCTATAGATTCAGATGGGGACTTGAGTTTCAAATTTGGTGATTTTTCACTGAGAAATAGTTGTATTTTCTTAATATTGGCATCTGTATTATAGTGAGCAAAACTATCTTTCATTAGGAGAAATCTAATGTGGCTGTGTTGATGAATCGTGAGTGCCATTTTTAACAGAGACAATGTTAAGTACAGGTGATACTCCAGACATTAAGCATTTCTATATTTAACATGAGAAAGATATGTAACTGTTGTTTCTGTTGGACCCAGATGGTAGAAATGTTGTGTGGATAGACTGCTGTGCTGATAGGATTTTCCCAAAGCAGCGTAGAAAGGCTTCATAAGAAAGCATGAAGGTACCCTGGGGAATATGGCACGTTTCCTGTGAGCACAAACTTACATCACAGTGTGTTGAAACACTAAGTTACAAGGTGTCATGCAAATACTGTGCTCTGACTCATGTTACCATGAGAATCCATGAATTTTAGAAATACATGTAGTTTACGAAGTTATTAAGTGTATGATTTGTTAACAATTTCCTGCCCCCCCCCCAAAAAAAAAAGAAAAAGAATTTTGGCTATGAAATTCTAGAATAAAAATTTAAAAGCCTGCAGATTACCATTATTAACAATATGGTAACTTAGGTGTTATATGAAAGTAACTTAAAACAATGTATAATATTGCTTCTTACCATATATAAATACCTTGTAGCATGTCTGTGTATAGTTACATCAATCTTCATATAGATGAATATATAACTCTGATGAGGGGAAAGCCAAAATCAGAAGTCAGGTGTCTACAGCCTGTCATCAATCTTTATAGTGTGGCTCTTCTGACTGTGAAAGCTGGCAGCAATGTAAACTAAAGTTAACTAAGTTCAGTGATGAGCTGCATCACTGAGTGCCAGTGTTATGGAAGAACATGTACCATTCAGGAGTCCTAGAGTAGGGCATCAACCAAGGCGTCAACCATGGAAATCAGGATGCTGTGTCAATGCAGCTAAAGGACTTGGTTCCTAATCTTAAAAAAAAAAAAAAAAAAAAGTGTTCTTCTTAACAGAAATCTAAAGAGTATATCACATTATTTAGTATATATTACATAATGAATGTTAGGTGTGTGTATATATGAGTAGCTGGCAATTATTTCCAAATCTTGTAAACTGTTCAATGGATTGCTTTTTGACAAAACAGAGAACAAATACCCTAACAAATCACTTCCTGTTTCAGAAATCACATCTGATGATTAACAAACAGCTTGCAGCTTAGAGACATCTTTAAATATCACAAACATTTGCACAGGCATACTTTTGCTGACTATTCTTAAAAAACCAAACTGAAGTAATAGGTTTGAAATTTTATATTTGAAAATAAGTAAACGTTCTCTAAGTTAAGTTTTGCAGGATAAGGCACTCTCTGTGTGCATGACCACGCTTCCACCCGAGCTTCCACAGCTGATATGCAACATTAGTCGGCATCAGCACATCACTGCGACAAACGAAAAGAATAATCCATAGAGAGTGCAAGCTATTGCTCTTCATTGTATTCACTAGAGAGAGATGGGGGTGGGGAGCTGATTTATTTGTACAAATAGAATGAACAGCCACACTCTGGAATAAGAGGTGGCACTGAACAGATTAAGATAGTAGTGGGCTAGCTGTAGCACTGATATTTAAATCCTGCTTCTGTAAGGAGTTTGATGAAGGTCAGCAACTACTATTTTTTTTCCTAATAAGAGAATAATTGACCCTTCACTAACCACTTACAAGAATGACAGCATTACAAAACTATTTCAAGTAATCATTATCACAGTGAAAATGTAAGATCAATGTTGGAGAGAATGATCTGAAAATTCCTTTGATGAAAAAGGTAAGGGTACTAAATCAAAACTTACAAAATGCTTGAACGCATTTCTTTATGTGGTATGAATAGAAAGGTTTTATCCATAAAAAGTTAGAAAAATTAAGAGAAATTATATATTAGTACACCTTCCCAACCACAAATATATAAAAATTCCACCTAGTGCACTGTTATTTCAATCTACATGATAAAAATGCCTAGATGTGGCATGCCTTCACCTCTGCATGTGCTCTCCCAGCAGAAGGCTTACTTGTTGAGTCACTGTTTTAGAGTTTTATTTAACTGTTAACCTTATTCAATCATCAGTACACCCAGCTAATTGGGACCCACTGTGGCTCCATCCTCAGTTTCTCAATGGCAGTTTGAAGTTTCTCAAAGGCTTTGTCTAGGTTGTCATTTACGATGATCAAATCAAAGTAGTGGTTGTATGCTCTCTGAATTCGGGCGCTTTCATCCACTGTTTTCTTCAAGTCAGAGTCCTGTGAAGGTTTTTAAAAAAAGAAGTTTGCATGGTAATAAATCCTGATTTATTCAGATCTAAAGTGGGTTAAGAAATACGGGGGTTGGATATTTGCTGGAACTCAGATGCTAGTTCTTAAAATCTACCCCACACAGTGCTAAAGGAGCTATTACCAGGTGCCAGTCCCTGTGGCATCTTTCCATCTACTTCCTTGGCTCATGAGTATTCTGTACATTCTATTTTTCTGGCAGTAGGGTGAAATCCCTAACACTATTAAGGTGATCTAAGACAAGACAGGTAGTTGATTTCCAGCTAACTTTTATACAATCCTTTCCAAAAGAGAGTTATCTTATATGGCCTGTATAAATCCTGGATCCCCACTTGAATTGGCTGTTCAACTCAAAGCCAATTTGCCCTCTGTCACTTAGAAAGACAGAGAATCTTAATAGTGTGATTTGCAAACCACCCACAGACCTTAGCTTTCTCTCTGTGAAACTGTTGTCTGCATCCCATCAAGTACTAACTGGTTGGAAACAATACAGGGAGTGGAGTGCCTAAGCGATGGATTCTGCACGAGCACGTAAAGCTTTTCATACACCCCCACCACCATACCATCACATGGAATTCTACAAGTATGAACTGGGATCCTATTAATGTTTGCAAAGTACATAACAATGAAACAGAAAGGGTTCCTGTTTTTTCCTAGGAAAGACAGGTGAAGAACAAATAGAATATTTGCAATTTGTAGGTCCTTTAGAAGAGAACATACTTAGGTACAAAAACTTTTAAAAGATCTATTTCAGACAGAGTGATTAGAAGACTGAGCAAATGACAGTTACATTAAGAATCAAGGAAGCAGGAAAGTCCCAGGAATACACAGGGATGTAGATGGAAAGACTACAATGTACATATTTCAGCACTGATTCATTTTATAAAAAAAAAAAATTGGTTCTGTTTTAAATTAAGAGACAAAAGGATTACAAAAAACAATATTTTTTAAATCCTAAACTTACATCTAGTAAGTCAATTTTCATTCTATAGTACTTTTACATAGAACAGTGACTTCCTAAGTATGATTAGATGGGATTAAGTACTCTCAAAAGAAAAGGGAAAATAAAAGGTGTTAACAAGGAAAGAGCCCCCTACCGTCAAAAGCTTGGTGGTGATTCCTGCATCCACCACAGCCTTGTGCATGGCACGCAAGGTCTCTAGCTCTGGAGCAGCAATAAATACCACATAAGGCATGAATTCAGATGTCCTCAATACTTTCAGTGCCTGTGCAAAGAGTAATTATAAACCAGTTTATATAATTTAGAATGTGGAGTGTGCTGGTCATTAGTATAAACTGAAGTCTATCTGTCTCTTCCTAAGGTTACAGACATAATTTACTGCCTGTGCTCCCTGTCCTAACTCCACACAGTACTTCTCTAAAATGCCAACCCATTTGTTTTATTGTAAGATCAAGTGTTATTGCTCTTTTTTCCTCTTAAAGGAAGGTACAAAATTTAGTGGGCCAGATACATAATCTGTTAATTGTAGAATTTTCTTAGTACTGAACATCCATTCATACTACAAAATTCATACTACAAATAAAAAATAACTCCTACAAATAAAAAAATAACTCCACAGAAAAAGATGGAAAGATTTTAAGAAACATAAAAAAGATAAATTGACACAGTATCAAATTGCTTTTTGAATACATATGTTTACAGCAATAGATAAATGCTGTTCTTGGCTTTAATCAGAGAAGCGTCTTTTCTAGTGAACAGTGGTGAATACAGATGGATTCATGGCTGTACTAGGTGCTGAGAGTAAGTGATGGATGAATGCTCAGCCTTAAACAGGAGATTTATACACCATCCCCTCTGAGACTTGGGGGACACTGCAGAAGAAAGGAACAGAATGTAATGGCCAGAAGATAGCGGGGAGGGCTCTGAAATGCCATCTTCTGAGTAAGACATGGTGATTGCAATCATACAAACAATAGCTGACTGGGTCTGCACAAGAATGAGCTCAGCTACAGTCAGGGTGGTGGGAGGGCTCAGGCTCATGTCTCACTACTAAATTATTTGCTACTGGCGGATTCAAGGAGTGGGGGAGTCATCGCCTCTAACTGTGATCCTACAGGGCTCCAGTAAGTAGTTCTAATCCAATGTTCACACACATGGCCTCGGGTAAACTAGAGGAGTTGTAAAACTAAGCCACAAGTCAGGGATCTGGGAATGCTACTACTGGTAGGAGTGGGAAAGCTGATGGTGATGGGAGAGAGATAAGAGAGGGTATAGGAGAGAGGGGCAGTCAGAATATTTTAGTCACATGTAAGAAACTGTCAAAGGGCAAAATTAATCAATAAAAATTCAAGAATCTACATAAAACTGTTCCATCTATGTAAAAAACAACAACAAAAAAAAACCTAGAAATGTCTGGTATACATACTTAAGGCCTACAGAAATGTCTAAAAAGATATATACCTATCTTATTTCTGTTTAGGAAAGTATAGCCAGGCTGAGTGTAAAGGATGGGAACCTGAGCAAGATAGCCATGAGTGAGAGAGAAAGAAGGGATGCTCTGTTCTGTGTGTCTGGGAAGAAAAAGGGGAATGGCTTAATTGTGTTCCAATCTTGTACCCTTGAGTTAAGTTTAACATTTCCCAACATAACACTTCAATGCAACTTGATCAAGTAAATACTGCACTTCTGCAGGTTCAATCACATGGTTTTACCCAAGCCTTGGTTGTCTGATTGACATTTATTTATGCATCTAGCTATAGACTCATAATGAAGCTGAGAAAGAGCCACATTTCTACCTTGGTAAAGCACACTTCTTATAGCCTACATACACAGACAAAAACTCCCCAGGAAACTAAAAAGTAACAACAGCTTTGGAATCCATGCAACTCACTTGTGGATTGACATCCAAAATGCAAGTCCGTCCAGTCTGGACAACTTCGAGAATAGAATCGATCTTGGTTCCATACAGGTTTCCTTCATACTCCCCATGCTCCAAATACTTCCCAGCTTTAATATCCGCTTCCATCTCTGATCGGGACACAAATTTATATGCTTGTCCATCCTTTTCGTCTTCTCTTGGCTTCCTTGAAGTAACTAGAATGAAATAAGGTTGAAAAGGTGCACAAGGCACAAGGTGTAAGTTGTAAAATGTAGACTGAATACACGGGGATAGCTTGACACGTTTCACTTAGAGTATGGCCTGTCTCCTGGTTTTGGGCCAGAGTCATGTATGTTTGTTTATCCATTGTCCAAGTTTTCTTTTCCATTTGCATAGTAGTTCCATTAGGATAGTAGTTATGTTACTGTTACAAACTGTATAGCCCTTGAACAGGAATGCTTGTCGATTTCTAATTTAGAAGAATGTTTTAAGGGATAGTCCGTAACATAAAGTTTATTTACATCAGAAATGTGATTTTTAGTTCACCTTGAAGCTTTAAGCATACTTATCTAGAAGTCTTCACGCCGCCTTTTCCTTATGCGTGGAGTCTCCTTTTTCTTGAAGATTCTATTATAGCCCTCCTGGAACTCACTCTGTGGACCAGGCTGGCCTCAAACTCAGAGATCCACTTGCCTCTGTCTCCTGAAGCTTGTATAAAAGGCTCGTGCCACCACTCTCTGGCAAGTTAAGCATTTCTTCAGTGATTACCCAGAGGCAAGCAAAGTTCACCCATTCTTAGTTGGATAATAACTGTTTCCTAAAGTGCAATTCTACCCACAAATCAGGACATCTAGTCTTTACTTCTCCACCAGCCCTAAACTTCCTTAGGTTTCCTGCTTTCTGATAGTCCCAAATAACGAAATATTTGATTTTGTAAGCATCTTTTATTAGCCTCTCTACTCTGACCTATGGTTTCTAAATCAGAGTAAATACTCAAATTCCAAATCCAGTGGCAGGGAATCCTTTTATGTGGTAGTTAAATCTATGAGTGCTTTCAGGCATGCCATGCTGACCATTTGGGATGCTAGGGATGAATTATTCCGACTTTTCACATCTTTGTAAAAGTGTAGTCTGCCAAATTTAACAGTAGCTTTGAGGAAGAAAAATAATTTTTGTAGAATTTTAGGGTTAGCCTGAATCTAAGTTGACTGAACTCTACTTTTGTTAAGTAAATAGAAAATATCAGAGCAAATCATTAAAATGAGTGATATAAATAAAAAAAAAATCAACAGACTTTTAAATTATGGGTAGCAAGCATAAGACACCAAAGCAACCTTTGGAATAAAACAAAAAGAACTTTAAACTCAAGGTAAAAGTAAAGGTCTACTTTGTAATGAGACCATTATGTACAATATGGTGTCCTCTGCTAATCTAATTTCAAGAGTCTTCAAAACAGTTTGATGGTTTCTACGCTCAACAAAATATCATGAAACTTGCCTATTTGTGGAATTTCAAAGGTCATACAACAAAACATCCAAGAGAGTTTTAAATCTTCCTAGTACGCACACGGATTTGGTTCACTATCTGCAACTTAATTTAAAAGTGACATCTTCTGGTGAACCCCTGACTTGAAACCATCAATGAGATGCTTGAAATGAATATGTAAATGCACATATCACTTCCCAGTACATTCATAGAATCCCACTTCATAGCAAAATGTACAAGTGATTTTTAACTATAACTCCACTCTCTACTGGACACATCAAAAAGGAAGGAGGAAGCGAAGGAGGGAGACAGACTGAAAGCCACTGCCACATAAGCTTCTCTTCCTTTTCAGAAGAGAGCAGAGTGGCTGCACTTATTCCTTAGGCTCATTACAGAACAACTTCACTTCCTACAAGTGAGATTTTAAGACTGGCAAGATTCTAAATTTCAGTAGTAAAGAGTCAACAAAGAAACACTTCATGTGTTACCCAAGCCTAAGGTCTGGACACTAAAAGCAAAACAAAATAGAGTTTACATCTTATTTTCCTGAGACAACGCTTTTTTTTCTATTATATACTTAAAAATGATAACAAATTACCACAATGCACCAACCTCCTCTGACAGTGTGTATCACAATATTTTACAAAGACAATTATACAGTCCTACTCTCTGGCCAAGAGGCATTGTAATTACCAAGCTCGCTGCAGCCTTACCTGACGCACCCAAGGGAGGGACAGAAGTGCCCATCAGCAGTGAACAACAGATTTGTAAAAATATGGTACTTTAATATATTTATATTCTTATATAGATAGAAGCTACTGATCACATTAAAAATTTCATCATGGTAAAATATCCACAAAAGTTACTGTTTAGACATTTTGAAGTATACCTATCACTCAACAGGATAAAGTTTATCCAGATTGTTGTGCAACCAGTAAATCAGCACACAATCTATTTCCAGGATTTTTCATCATTCCAAACTGGATCCCTTAAATAACTCTTCCACCCCACTATGGTAATCTCCCCCCTGATGCGCCATGTGAACGGTTATGAAGTGGTATACTGTGGTTTTTAGGTTTTCTTGGTGATTAATGATACTGAGCATGTTTTCATGTATTTACTTGTAATTTTTAATGTCTATTGAAGCCCTCTGTTTTTGAATTAGGCTTTTTGTTTAATTATAGAATTATGTTTATACAGAGACACTGATGACCTGGTGGGAAAGGCTCATGATGTTAATTCACTTATCATCAAATACTTGCAGGCATCCTGTTACTACAGAAACCTGTTTTAGGTAGTAGGTCAAAGAAGAACAAAATACATACAGATCTGTTTTCTTGGAACATATACTCTAATAAGTATACAGTAAGAACTGCAGAATCTTACTCCAAATGAGAAGTAGAATTTAGGTGCTGTGCCACACCTCTAGGTAACTGAAGACGCTACACTAAGTCCAGTGGTTAGGTGGGGTTTCTGAGAAGGTTCTCCTTGAATAGAAAGTACACTCCAAGCATGTGAAAATACAAGAAGTGAGTATTTTAGGCAGCCGGCCAAGCTGAGAGCACCAAAGGCATGAGTAATGACCCAGAGAAAAGACTAGACTATCAAGTGGGGAGTAGTATGCAGAGCTGATCTTAACAAGACGACTGTCTTTTTTTTTTTTTTTTCCCGAGACAGGATTTCTCTGTATAGCCCTGGCTGTCCTGGAACTCACTCTGTAGACCTTGAACTCAGAAATCCACCTGCCTCTGCCTCCCAAGTGCTGGGACTAAAGGCATGTGCCACCACTGTCTGGTGCAACTGTGATTCTTTAAGCACAAAATCAGCATTAGAAACTTTTGAATGCCTTCCTTAAGTGTGTAAACAAAACATTTAATTGAATTTTAACTTTACTGTCAGACTTCACTTGAATCCTAAACAGATGCTAGCACATTAAAGATGTAGTCTATGTTTTGCAGTTTACCAGAACGCAGTCCTCCTGGTCTTAGGTCATCTACTAAACATCACTATCTTATGTATATCTAAAAAGGAGCCAAATGAGTTGTTTTAGGTTAGGGAGGAATTATTTTCTTTTCCCACATAGTAAATTTATTTTCCCAGAAGAATGCTTAAGTAAAATGGCAACTTCTAGTTCTTTGGAAAGTTAGTTATGTCAAATGATATTTTGCTGGTGCACACAGATGAAAGGATGTCTTCCTAAAGTAAACACATGAAAGACTGTTTTCCTGAAGCAGACACAGGTGAAAGGATGTTTGCATATAGCTGACATGTGAAAGGACTCTTGATGAAGGAGTATTAATATGAAATCCACCTGTTCAGCTAACAGTGGGAGATGACCAGTGAGCCTTGGTTTGCTCTGTCTTGCTATATGACATACATATATTGGTTCACCTTACACAGCATTGCTGAGCTTAACTTGTGATAACTCTGACACAGAGAAACTCACTAAAGAACTGTTCAGTGAGGTTCCTGTGGCCTTGCTCCAGGCTGGCTGAATTGCAGCTGCCTGGTGTCTGCTTGCTGAAAGGACTGGACTGCAGCTGCTGGTTCTTGCCAGGTGTCGGTCTGCCTAGAGGACTGGTCTGCAGCTGCTGAGTCGTATTTGGTGTTTGCTATGAGACTGAACTGCTATCCAAGAAGATCACGCTCACCCACAAAGAACTATTGCTGAACAGGTCCATTTCCCCCATATCCTAATAACTTTTCTCTTCCACTACCTCTGCTGGGTGGTGGGCTAGAGGAAAGATTGAACCCTTATTAAAAGTAGATTGCAAAAAATGTATGCCTACACTTAAGGTCTATGGTGGCATGTCATAGCAATGGTTTGTACTCCCATTGCTGGGAAAACAAATAACACTTTTCTTCTAGGCTAATGCATATGTGTATGCTCATGCTCAAAAGCTAGCCTGCCTCCCAGGACTGTTCTGAAGATGCTACACACAGTAAGAGGAAATACATTATCTACCCCTCTGCATCTATGAGTTCTGTATCTCTTGTCAGCTAACTATGGATGGGAAAATTCAGGAAAAACAAAATCTATCTGCACTGACTATGAACAGATTTTTATCCCTTCTCATTGTTCCTTAAGCAATATAGCCTAACAGCTATTTATAAACCACTTAAGATTATATATAGCCATCATAAATAATTCACATGACTTAAACATCCACAGAAGGTTTTGCATGGGTTATATGCAAAATTCTATGGAAATCGAAATATTCCTATATTTTAGTGTTTTGGGGAGTAGAGGGGGATTTGAGTGTGGTTTCCTGGACCCAGTTAAGGAATGATTATAGAAGCTATGGTATAAAAGCTTGGGGCACCGTTCCAAGAGAATAATTAGAAATTCTAATGCCCTTGGCCAGAAAAATTTGTAGTATGGAAATCTCCAATGATTCTATAAAAAAAAAAAAAAGGCATTGAAAAGATACTATTTGGACATTCAAGACAAAGAACTCCAGCAAGCAAGATCTTTTATGCAACACTTCTCTTCTCTTTTGGCACTCACGTCTTACAGCATAGCTCATAAGAAACTAAGGCAGCAGTGAAGGACATAAACCAAGTAATAAAATAAGCCATACCCCACCCGTCCCAATGCAGCTACTGTGCTGTAGATCAAGAGGAACTGTGAGGAAAGTGGAAATTGTGAACTACAATCAAGGTTTCAGTTTTGATGGGACTAACCTATTTTTGTTTTTAAAGCCTAAAAATAAGATTTGTTTAACAAAATGACAAATTATGAAAATGAAAGTAACTAGAAAGTTACTGACTCTTCTAGACGCCTGCAAGCAAGGAAGGGAAAGGAACACGCGCACCGGTGGCTTCATAAAATCCTAGTTCTTCCCTTCCTGAGCGCGATCATTCAACAAAGCAGTTTTTACTAGCTGCCAGAAATAACATGGGTCAGAACACTAGGAAATAAATCTTATCTGTGTACTCAAATAAAGTGAGAGTAGACAGATATTCCTCCAAAGCTTTTATATTGTTCAGTTAATAACAGAGGCTTAAATCACTGGATCAAAGTTTGCTGAAAACAGCTGCAATGTTTGAAATAATCTCTGAACAGGTTGCTTAAGTGCAAACTACAGATTTTCAGAGGAAAAAACTCTACCAAATGCCACAGTCAATGACCAACATTAGTATCAATCATAGGACACAGACAAGATGCGACTCTCCTGATGCATATTTGAAGGATAAGAAACTGATTTGTATATTTACAATAATGCAGAGCTGTACTTAAAGAGGAAACAGTCAGGCAAATTGAAAGGAAGAGTTTGGCACAATAGATTGGAAAACTGATTTAATTATATACTATTTATGAAAGAAATCTTACAATTAAAGAGACTGGTATGTCGGAAGTAAAGGATGGAAAAGACATACACGTAAGCAGTGACCCAGAGACAGCTGCATACTCACATCAGACCAGACAAATGGGGAGACAAAAGTTATTGCTAGAAACAATGAAGAATAATTACAATGACAAAAGGGTCAATTCATCCAGAAGTAACATGCTTACCAACACATAACCACTTAGCAGTACAATCTCCAAATACAAGAAACAAAACAGAAATGAAGCAAAAGAGAGATAGACAAGTCAGCAGAAGAGCAGGAGACCTCAAGGCTTCCAGTGATGGAGCGAACAGAAGGTTACAGAGGGAATGAAGACCTAAGCAGTACACAGAACATTTCAATGCAGCAGTCCAGTCAACAAGAAGAGAATACATTTTCCCCCAGTGTACAAGAACAAGGAACATGCTCAAAGATAGGTTATATCTGAAAAAATTCCTAAGTAGTTATTGGGGCCTATGTTCTCTGGACACAGTGAATGGAATTATCATCATTAACAGGAAAATCTGGAAAAATAAAACATGTGTGAAATTAAATAATATACTCCAAAATGGGTCAACTAAAAAAGAAAAATCAAAAGTAGTATCTACTGAGAAATTAAAAAACACTTTGAGAGTGACCATTACTGATGGAGCTGCCAAGAGTCCTCCTGGGTGCTGGGCAGCATAATCTTATTCTCTACTTTGATAGAGTACAGTACAGCCATCATACATGTGAAGGACTCTGAAGCCTTAGAGAAGTGTCTTAGCAGAGAAAAATTATGTGGTAAGCTTCGAGAAGAAACATTAGATGGCTAACTGAAGCTTACTGACAGCTTACAAGGAAAGGCTTAACAAAAATGCACAGGTGAGTATGTGGCAGAGAGAAGATGCCAAAACCAGAGGACTGCTAGTTTTTCTTTCACTTTCACTTTTGACCAAAGGCTCAGTTTCTAGCTCATCTTAGTGACTATTTTCATACACTGCTAGGAAGTGAGAAAGCTGCAAGCAGGTGGCATGTAAGAAGCCGGTTTCAGCTGCAGCTAACTGACAGTGTTGCACAACTGTCTTATTCTCAGATTGTATTTTAAGCCTCTGTGGTATCAGTGTGAAGAGAAAAAGTGTTTCATTACATTTATCTACTTCTAGAAATAAAAATGACTCTGAGATGAATGCAAACAAAAACATACACCACAACACAATTACAAGATGTAAAAAAGCAGTATCTACTGAGAAATTTCTGACATAAATGTGTCTGTTAGAAGGAAATCTCCAGTGGATAACCTAACTTTCTACCTAGGATAACAGGAGAAAAGATCATCCTAATCCCAAGGAGCAAACAAAAAAAGAAAATAAGATTAAATTTAAAATAATAAAATGTATGATAGAAAAAAGCAGAACATTAATAAAATTACAAAAACATTCTGAAAAGAGCAAAATTGACAGACATTTGGGAAAACTGAGAAAAAAATTACTAAATTCAGGAATGAGAGGGGGCTGATACTAAGGACCTTGTAGAAATCCTGCAACAACAGAAATACTTGCGCAACTATGTGAACATACTAAAAACAATTTAAAGTAACCAAGCTGTGTGAAGAAAATGCTATGTGGATTTCATATGAATGAAGATGTTAAGGAAAAATAAGCATAAGTTTAGAAAGCAATAATTAAGAAAAGTAAAAAGAGACAGAGATATGGAGTAGACAGATGAAGGAATGTTAACTACCTCTGGATAGTTGTGCCAATGAAAGCAAATTAATGCTATCCTGTTTTCTGAGAATATATTTATTACTGTTACTGTTGAACCAGCTTTGTTAATATGACATATTAACTTTGAAAAAAATTAAATAATGCAAAGGAGAAAAAATACATTAAAACCAAAATGAACAAAAGAATTGAAGGTGCTAAACAATGGGAAAACTGCTCCTGGACAGTGAAGCGGCTCTGTGAAAATGGTTACAAACTGGAAGTAATACAGAGTCAGTGTAACCCCATAAAAAGCCCAAAGTCACTCTTCATAGAACTAGAAAACACAATTCACAAACAGAGAGACAAAAAAGACTATAGATGGCTCAAACAATTCTAAGCAGAAAGAACCCAGCTGGAGGGAACACGAAACACTCAACTTTAAACTACAATAGAGAGCCAATGTTACAAAGACATTATGGTACTGGCATAACAGGCAAAAGAATATATACCAATGTCCCAGAAATAATCCCCCAGAGCTATGAACACCTAACTTTTGATAAAGGTGTTAAAATACACACTGGACAAAAGACAGTAGATAGTTCTTGTGAAAGAGTATTTAGCTGCAGAATGAAAATAGTTCAAAGTAGACCAAAGACCTTAACTTCAAACATGAAATGGTGAAATTGCTAGGGAACACAGAATGAACACAGTTTGAGATATAGACGTATTCTAGAATGTTCAGAAGGAAAAATCCTATAGTATAGTAAATAGATCCAAAACTTTAAAAGTGGTTAAAAACAATCTTAAAAAAAAAAAACAAAAAACTGTATAACAAAGGAAACTGCCAGGAAAAAAGTGGGATAAAATCACTGCCAGATATACTTCAGATTATACATATAAAGAACTGTGAAAATTAAATACCAAAAAACCCAACTTAAACTGCCAACCAACAAATGTAATAATGAGGTAGACAACTTTCAAAAGAAGAAATACAAGTGACCAATAAATATTTTAACAAGTGTTCAATATTCTCAGTCATCAGAATAATGCAAAATAGAACTATTTTGAGATTCAAGTCTGAGTGGTTACCATCAAGATCAGTGACAGCAAATGCTGGTCAGGATTTGAAGGAGGAGGAAACCTTATTCACTGTTGGTGGGTGTGCAAACTGGTGTAATCATATGGCCATCAGTGCAAGAAACGTAAAATGGGGCAGGGAGATGTTTCAGCTGACAAGGTGCTTGTCAGACGAGTTTTGTTCTTCAGCACCCACAAAAGCTGGGCACAGGCATGGAGATGGCTCTGTGATTAAGGGCACTAGCCTCTCTTATAGAACCTGGGTTCAATTCCCAGCATATCATGGCTCAAAACCATCTAGGTGTGACTCTAGTTCTAGGGAATCTGATACCCTCTTCTCTTCTGGCAAGCATGTGGTACACAGTCATAGATGAAGGACAATACCCATAAACAGACAGACAAAAAGGTGGGCTTGTCTGGGAGGTAAGGTGGGGCCTGTCTGGGAGGTGTGGTGGGGGATAGTGCGTTAACCAGCTTGATCTTAGAGCTCCCTGGCTTTCAGCCTATTCAAAACAATGAGCTCCAGGTGCAGTGAAAGACTGCCTCAGAAGCCCCAGGAAGGAGGCAATGGAAGAAGATTTGCACCATGAACCTCTAACCTCTGCATGTCACATACGCCACCTGAGGAATCTACCCACCCACACTCTACACACACAACTAGCATTCATAGGTGTGTACCCAAAGGACTCTCTATATAATCAATGCTTACTGTTGTTCTATTCACAATTACAAGGGGATGAAATCAAACTAGATGTCTAGCCACTGATGAATGGGTAATGAAAATATACATACACTAGAATTTTATTTGGCTCTAAAGAAATTGTGAAATTTCCAAGAAAATGTACAGAGCTAGAAAAGATAATAAATGGGGTAGCTCAAGCTAAGGAAGATAAAAATACTGCATGTTCCTCATTTGCAGACCCTAGCTGTCGTGTGTGTGTGTGTGTGTGTGTGTGTGTGTGTGTGTGT
>JADRCD010202311.1:0-31980 GCA_019843815.1 Montemys delectorum | reverse complement strand
TGGAGGTGGTGGTGGTGGTGGTGGTGGAGGTGGTGATGGTGATGGTGGTGGTGGTGGTGGTGGTGGTGGTGGTGGTGGTGGTGGTGATGGTGGTGGTGGTGGACTGTTCCACAGAGGTGGCCTAAGAATATTGGAAAACACAGATCTACATTACGATTCATAACAGTAGCAAAATTAGTTAGGAAATAGCAATGAAAAAATGATCTTATGGTTGAGGGGTCACCACAACATGAGGAACTGTATTAAAGGGTCACAGCATGAGGAAGGCTGAGAAGCACTGTTGTAGAGACCTTCAAAAAGGAAAGTAACAAATATTAGCAAGGTGTAAGTAAGTGTTAACTGAATTTCTTACACATTTTTAATGGAATATAAAACCATGTAACTATTTTTTGTTTTGTTTTGTTTTGTTTTGAGAAAGAGTTTTTCTGTGTAACAGACCTGGCTGTCCTAGAACTCAGGCCCAGGCTAGCCTCAAACTCAGAGATCCACCTGCCTCTGCCTCCCTTAAGGCTGGGATAAAAGGCGTGCTCCATTATTGTTTGTTTGTTTTATAATCCGATGGCTCTTGTTTTTGTCTGTTTCTAGTGCATGGGATTGAACTCAGGGTCTTAGGCTATGCTAGGCAAACTCTGCCCCTTCTATGTTATCAGCTCTGAGAATCTCTTATAAAACTGACACCTACCTACCCCTAGACTAGCGATCTCACCCATAAGAAATGAAGAAGCAAATACCTAGAAAAGGATTTGTATATGAATGCTGATAATTGTTTTCCTAGGTGGAATCAGTAGGACTGTTTGCAGACAGGAGGTGGGCTAGGCAAATTATGGAATGTACCTATGCTGGAACTCTGCAGTGATTACAAGAGTAAGCTCTTGATACTGACCTGGGCAGAGCTCTATTAGAAGAAGCAGAACAGATATATGAGGGGAAAACCTCAAGGCTGTATAGCCCATGAGGTGGTCGAGCGGAGCCCAGATGGGGAGGGATGATGAATACGTTCTGTATGCTGAGTTAAACAGTGACAGGGACATATAATTGCCCAACTTACCACACTGAACACTTAGAAATACATGTGTTTAGCATACACATATTATTCCAAAATAAATAAAAAGGAATAGCTGGAACGGTGCTTTAATGTGATGAATTCAGAATTAGACATAACACAGATGACAATGAGTTTTATTGCAAATGAGTAGCTTAGTGTATTGTTTAATAATGGTATTGAGATGGATGGAAAGGGGCAAATCGGGGACCAGTGAGCGGGCTCAGTGGATGAAGGTGCTCATCAACAGACCGTGTGAATCTGATGACCAGTGTTCAATCTCTAAGTTTCATGTCAAGGTAGAAGGAGAGAACCAACTCCACAAAGCTGACCTTTCATCTACACACATACACACACACATACACACACACACACACACACACACACACACAGACACACACACACTCACACACACTCACACATAATCTCTCTCACACATACACTCTCACACACACACTCACACACACTCACACATTCTCTCTCACACACACACTCATACACACTCACACATACTCTCTCACACACACACTCATACACACTCACACATACTCTCTCTCTCTCTCTCACATACACACACACACACACACACACACACACACAAATCTAAAAAGGACCTGCACACCACTTTTTGCACCAACATTGATTTTGGGTGGACCAGGAGTTTAAAAGTACTAAATGAACCCCTTGGCTGCTGAAGCAAATGTGGGTAATAACTCTGTTGACCCAAGTGTAGGATAGAGAGCCCTTTCTCAAAACAACTTAAACCTAGTTGACAACACGACCGTGGGCCTACGTGCCATCTCAATACCCGAGTAAACGAGTAAAAAGGGAAGTGATCTCACACCGTTGTCCTCTGCCTCCACACAGCTACAGTGGCAGATGCACGCTCTCTCGCATCGTACAAACATATAATTGTTTTTAAATGACACAAACCAGGAACTATAAAGTAATAGACACACACTAAAATCAACCACATGAGCAAGGGGGTGGGGTTGGATAAATAAAGAAGACTGAACAAATGAGTGTGTAAAAAGTGATCACTTTTTTTTTTCAAGATTAGTAACCCAAGAGATGAGTGGTCACAGGACATGGACAGATGGCTTGCAGAAAATACATGCAAATGACTTGTAAACGCACAAAAAGATGTCCACGCTCAATTACAGAAAGAAAAAGGCCACCAAGAACACGTTACAGTTTTCCTGATTAGATGGCTCAGATTTCGGTGCGTGGCCATCTCCTGTGCTGGGCAAAGCAAACTGCTCCCTCCTGCCTTGTTGATGGGAATATAAATTGATAGACTCTTGGAAGACAATTCAGCCATATCTATCAAATATAAAATTGCCCTCACCCTGTGACCCAGACATTCAGCTTCTAGGAATTAATTCAACAGATACATTCCACATGTCCAGAAAGACAAATGACAGAGGTACCGCGTGGAGCCTCGTTCGAGGCGGCAGATAATGGCCACGAAGAAGAGGCTAGTTAAATGAATAGCCCTGTCTAACTGTAATGGGATTCCTCGAGATTGCCAGATGTACAACGAAGTGGTTTAGGGGGATCCCTGAGAGCTCACACCCTGGAGTCAGATACCTGGATCCTTCCTGGGGTGACTGTACTGTCTGTGGTAGTCCGCTGGCTTCCTTTCTTCCGCTGTCATAGCTCCCAAATGGGATTATCAGGATAATAACAGTAACAGCAACAGCAATAGGTATAGTCATAGTAATGCCAACTTCAAGACTAGTGGTTAACTTTTTTTAAAGACAGGGTCTCTCTGCAGAGACCCAGCTGCCCTACAACTTGCTATGTAGCCCAGGCTGGCCTTGAACTCACAGAAATCTGTGTACCTCTGCCTCCTAAGTGCTTGGATTAAAGGTTTGAACCAGCCCACTCTAGGCCTAGACAATTTTTTTTTAACTTTTATTGCATTATGATGAGAAAAGTTACATGATTTCAATTTGTCTGAATTTGTTAACATTTAAAAACATATTTTAAGTAATTTTAGAATTAAATCACATTCTTGTTTCCCTTTTGTACCCCAACTCCTCCCAGAGACCCCCTCTTCAATATCTACAATATCTCTTTTGTCATATTCCTTAAAATTTATAAAATATTATAACAATAAAAATGAATATTATAAAAGTTGTTTGATATAAAACAATCAATTTAACAGTGTTATATAGATGCTTGTCTACAGCAATACTGCAAATACATACATTTTTCTCAGTATAAATTTCAAATAACTCCAAACATATTAACTGTATATTTCAAAATAATACATCACTACTAGTATTTTCTTAAATGAACATTAATATGTAAAGTCTTTTTGTTTGTTTGTTTTGTATTTAGTAGAGTTTAAAATCTTGGCTCTTACTGTGGTATAAGCCCAAAATAAGAACAGTTTTTAGACATTGGATTTCATTGTAATAAGGCTATACTTCAATGACCCTCAAATCACCAAAGGATTTTACCTCCATCGTAGTTAAGCTGAGAGTTGATAGTTCTGCTGCACCAAGGAATGAATTGTAGGCACGATTTTTAGATACAGACTTCCTGCTATGGTCAAAACTGTTTGACTTGAGTGAGTGACTTTATTCTCAGGCCACAGAGAACAGGTTACATTCATTTAAGAAATAGTGTGTGTATTAAGATGGTCTATCCATAAAGTCATTCACCAACTGTTTCAATGAACAATGGTTCTGCTTGGAGTGTGGCACAGACATTAGGTGAGAGTGAGAATCTGGTTCATTGGCTGTGATAATTTGGAAAAGCATTCATCTCAGAGAAAGAGTAACTTATAAAGTCCTCTTCTTCAAACTTGATACAAGAGCTACAAAGGTCAAGCAAAGCATTCAGTCTCACTCTTTGTTGTTCTCTTTCCTATAAGCCACCTCCCAAATTAATTGTCTATGTTTCTTTTGGGTATATAAATACTTTTGAAATATATAAGCTGTTCTGAAAACCATAGTATAGTGTAAAAACATGAAATAAACAATACTACTAATAAAGAGGCTGAGATAGGAGAAGCAATATTTCAAGACCTTTATGTTGTACATAGCAAGACACTGTCACAAACAAGCTGAAAGTGTATATAGATTGTACAATATTAGACTTACCTCTCCAATTACCAAATTGGAGAGACCATTGGATGATAATCAACAAATTTCTAATTCCTCATATTTTTGGATTTCAATTGCTTAGGATATGTTGGTAATATTAATTTTCATATTAAGCTATTAAGAAAAGGTAATTGTCACTTCCTGTTGTTTTTGTTGTAAGAGATGGAATTAGATTTGTGTGGATTTGTTGAAAGATTACTTTCTTGCTTCTTCTAGGGTGTAGTTTTGCTCCTTATGTTGATGTTTTCCATTATTCTTTGTAGGGCTGGATATGTGTAAAGATATTGTGTACATTTTGTTTTGTCATAGAATATCTTGTTTTCTCCATCTATGGTAATTGAGAGTTTTGCTAGGTATAGTAGCCTGGGCTGACATTTGTGTTCTTGTAGGGTCTGTATGACATCTGCCCAGGATCTTCTAGCTTTCATAGTCTCTGGTGAGAAGTCTGGTGTAATTCTGATAGACCTGCCTTTATATGTTACTTGCCTTTTTTCCCTTACTGCTTTTAAAATTCTTTCTTTGTTTAGTTTATTTGGTGTTTTTATTATTATGTGACGGGAGGAATTTCTTTTCTGGTCCAGTCTATTTGGAGTTCTGTAGGCTTCTTGTATGTTCATGGGCATCTCTTTCTTTAGGTTAGGGAAGTTTTCTTCTATAATTTTGTTGAAGATATTTACTGGCCCATTACCTTGGGAGTCTTCACTCTCTTCTATACCTATTATGCTTAGGTTTGGTCTTCTCATTGCGTCCTGGATTTCCTGGGTGTTTTGGGTTAGGAGCTTTTTGCTTTTTGCATTTTTTTTGACTGTTGTGTCAATGTTTTCTATGGTGTCTTCTGCCCTTGAGATTCTCTCTCTATCTCTTGTATTCTGTGGGTGATGCTTGCATCTATGACTCCTGATTTCTTTCCTAGGTTTTGTATCTCTAGCATTGTCTCTCTTTCTGATTTCTTTATTGTTTCTATTTCCATTTTTAGATTCTGGATGGTTTTGCTCATTTCCTTCACCTGTTTGATTGTGTTTTCCTGTAGTTCTTTAAGGGATTTTTGTGTTTCTTCTTTAAGAGCTTCTAGCTCTTTATCTGTGTTCTCCTGTATTTCTTTGAGGGTGCTATTTATGTCTTTCTTAAGGTCTTCTATCATCATCATGAGAAGTGATTTTATATCTGAATCTTGCGTTTCTGGTCCAGGACTTGCTATGGTGGGAGAATTGGGTTCTGATGATGCCAAGTAACCTTGGTTTGTGTTGTTTAATTTCTTACACTTGCCCCTGCCATCTGGTTATCTCTAGTGCTACCTGTCCTTGCTAATTCTGACTGAAGTCAGTCCTTCCTGTGATCCTGGTTGTATCAGAACGCCTCAGAGTCAGGCAGTCTATGTGACCCTGTGATTCTGGGATCCTATGACCCTCGGCTTGTTAGAGCACCTGGGAGTGCAGCAGCTTTCTCTGGATGTTATGGAGCCTGGGCCCAAAGTCTGCTCAGGACACCAGCCCAGAAAGACCAGAAGGAACCGGAGCCACTCTGCTGGCGGAGTTCCGCAGGTCCCAGTTACTCCCGGTGTTGGGACAGATGTTGGGTACTCCTTATCTCTGATCCCGAGAGTTTCAGAGTACCTGGGAGTGGAGCTTCCTCTGGGTGTTGTGGGACTGGCTGCAGAGCTTGTGCCCAAGGGACAATTATTTTTATTTATTTATTTTTATGTATATGGATTTTGCCTACATGTGTCTGCCTGCCGTCTAGCTGCAGTGCCTGAGGTAGCCAGGAGAGGGCATCAGATTCCCTAGAATTGGAATTACAGACAGTTGTGGATGGTGGGTATGGGCACTAGGAATTGAACCTGGGTCCACTGGAAGGGTAGCCAGTGGTCTTAACTCCTGAGCCATCTCTCCTGCAGCAAAACAGAGGATTGGATGAGCAAACACACTTCAAGCATTTAGCTTAGTGCAGTGAGGTTAGAACTGTCACTTACCTCTAAAGATCTCCAAAATACATTAGGTACAAAAAAACCCCACTACTACCACCACCACCATCAGGAGCAGCAGCAGCAACAACAACAACAGCAACAACAACAGCAACAACAACAACAGCAACAACAACAACAGCAACAACAACAAAAACAACAAGAAGAAGAACCAGATCTAGTTCCAGATGCAAAAAGCCAGGGTATTAGAATGTCACACTGTGCCCAGTAAATAGATTGACCACTTATAGAGTTGAGAAAAACTAATGAAATAGGTCAGAGCTATACGTGTGTGCTTACACATTCATACCCTGTCCCTACAAGGTTGTTCAAGCAACTACAAATTATCTGTCATAATGTACTTTTCTGATTCTAGTGCTGGGGAAGCTGAGGCAGGAGAATTATGAGCTCAAGACCAGCCTGGGTTACATAGGGTCCCAAAACAAACGGACAATGACAAAAAGTTCCTACAAATTATATCTGATGTGTGATCAGGGATGGAAACAACTTTTGTGCCGTTAAATATACTTTCTTGCAAAGTTTAGGTACTAGCTATTCCAAAAATTTAAAAGCATATTTTGAAAAGAAGCTCTTGGGTACGATGGAGCCATTCTGTGTCTTGATTATTATGATAGCAACACAAATGTAATTTTATATTTATTTGTATGTGTATGTGGTCTGTGTGTGTGTGTGTGTGTGTGTGTGTGTGCACATGCACACGTGCGCATGCGCTTGCATGTGTGTGGATACATGGAAGTGAGGATGCATATGTGTACACATGCACATGGAGGCCAGAGGTTGACCTCACTCTCCACAAGGTGTGTGTGTGTGTGTGTGTGTGTGTGTGTGTGTGTGTGTGTGCTGGTGGGTACATGGAATTGAGGATGCATATGTGTACACATGCACATGGAGGCCAGAGGTTGACCTCACTCTCCACCCTGTGTATCTGGCAGGTTCTTTCCCTTGAACCCAGAGCTCACTGATTGGCTAGTCTAGCTAGTCAACCTGCTTTAAGGACCTCTTGGCCCTACCTCCCAGGTGCTGAGATGCAAGAGGGCTGCCACACTTGCCCAGCATTGCATGGGTTTCAGAGCAGCCTTGGACAAGGAGGCCAGGGGAAGGGGAGGTATCAGAGTGGGTACAGGAATGGAAGGGAGGACTCAGTGTGCTCTGGGGACTCAGGAGGGAGGACCCAGTGAGGCATGGGGGTGTGGGAAGGAGGACTAAACACAGCGTGGGGGATGCAAGAGTGGCGACCTAGGACAGCATGGGATGTGTGTGACGGAGGACCTGACACGGGGTGGGGATTCAGGAGGAAGGACAGCAAGGCATGGAAGGTGAAGGCATTGTTTCTTTCTCAAGGTGTGTATTGACAATGCACACTGTTGCCTGGCTCTGTCCAGCCACTCTCTCCTCACAGCCACAGAGGCAGCGAGCATCACTTCTAAGAGAAGTCAAAATGACTTGCCCAGCGTGCACTTGGCAGGGCCTTTGAACTGTGCCAGACTAGAGCTTGTGTGCTTCTTAGCACAGAAGAGTCCTTTCCACCAATAAATTAGGTCCAGGGGAGTCAAGAAAGGCTACAGAGAGAGGATGACACTTGACCAAGTGCCTTGGAGAGTTTGAGTGGGTCCCTGTCTTAGTCAGGGTTTCTATTCCTGGACAAACATCATGACCAAGAAGCAAGTTGGGGAGGAAAGGGTTTATTTGGCTTACTTCCACATGGCTGTTGATCACAAAGGAAGTCAGGACTGGAACTCAAGCAGGTCAGGAAGCAGGAGCTGATGCAGAGGCCATGGAGGGATGTTCCTTACTGGCTTGTTTCCCCTGGCTTGCTCAGCCTGCTCTCTTATAGAACCCAAGACTTCCAGCCCAGGGATGGCACCACCCACAAGGGGCCCTACCCCCTTGTTCACTAATTGAGAAAATGCCCCACAGCTGGATCTCATGGAGGCATTTCCCCAACTGAAGCTCCCTTCTCTGTGATAACTCCAGCCTGTGTCAAGCTGGCACACAAAACCAGCCAGTACGGTCCCATACAGCTCCGAGCTGTGTCCTTTATACCATGGGCTCTGTATCTGCTGTTGCCACAGTCAAGCAGGGCACAGGCCGCATAGCCACAGATTGCAATGCTGAGTTCTTCACTGTTGATGGAATCCTTTCCCAAGGGAGATAAGGTCGAGATGACAAACCATGGCACAGTTCCACCCAAGGTCACTCTAGGAACCAATGAGAGTTTACTAGAGTTCCTTATAGAACATAGGTGAGGGGTGATTGCTCCCCAACCAGCTACACCTGGAAAGCCATACCCAGAAGGGATGGGGACTCCCTTCGGGCCACACAGACAAGTCCCCTCTTTACTCTTCTCCAACTTACACACGCTCTAGCCCCTCCAGAGTTGCCAGTTACAGGGAGCAATTGGATAGTGGAGGTGGGGAAGGGGGTATAAACCATCAACCAGTCCAGTTGGGATGTTCTTTTGTAAAGTGGGTGAGTGGGGCACAGATGAATGCTTCGAGATGGCAGTTTCTTGGCTCAGAGGACAGTCACTCACAGTACCCACAGAGAGATGGGAAGATGGGTTCAGTGAAAGTCTTGATATGTAACAGCATTCCAAAACACTGACGTTGGTTTAACACGGCAAACATACAGGGCAGCAAAGCAGTTCTGACTCAGTGGGGTTTGCTCCTGCCCTGGAGTCAGTTGGTGAAACTGATGTAGAGAGAGACCAGCCATCTTACTTTACCTGGGACTGGCTCAGTTATTGTACTGAAGGGCCAATGTCCCAGGAAACCCTTCCATCTTAGGCAGGTGCAGAGCTGGCCGCCTTGGCTGTCAGGGACAGCTGGGTCCCCACTCTACAGGGCTTTCAGCCTCCAGCAGCCTGGCCCAGGTCATTTCCAGCAGCTACATAGTGCCCCAGACAGCAAGCAGCTGCGTGCAAGGCCTCCGAAGTGGGGCCTCATTCTGTATAGCCAGCCCACATGAACGGGTAGAAACGGCCCCCTCCTGAGGAGGGGAGGCTGGGAAGCCACATTGCAAGGGGCAGGCTGGGGTTGGGGCTGAAGCCAGTTTTGTAATCCATCTGTCGCAGAAGGGAAGTCTTGACTCAGCTGCAATGAGATCAGAATGATTGCTGGCTTGTAAACGCTTATTGTCTTAAACCTACCGCCTTTACCACATAATGGCTACAGTGTTCCCATCCTGTTGTAGTACTTTCTGGGAGCGACAGGAAATTTCATGTAGCTGGAGCCTGCTGGGGAAGATGCTCTCTCATTTCTTCACTGGTGGGATGAGGAGAGGAGATCCAGGTTCCTTTACCTAGGCAAGAAAGAAGGGCCCAGAGAGGCTAGGTAGGGACACATGGCCATACAGCTGGCCCACATAGACTAGGGCTGGCATCAGGCATGCCGTTTTGGACTGAGGGAAGCCCTGGGAAGAAGGAGGTTATGAAAGTGATTTTGCAGTCTCCTTCTTTAAGAATAAGAGGTATCAACTATCTGGTTGGGAAGAGGCAGATAGGAACCAAAATTATAGGAGATTGAAATTATTGACCTCCTTCAGGGCTGTTTATTTCTTGGATTTGAATGGTTGTTTTTTTCCCCTCTCCAATGCTCCCTTAGGGCTTCTCCTGTATCTTAGGTAGCAAATAGATTTACAGGTGTTTAATTAGGCTAGAAAATTAGACAAGCGGAGGCCTTGACCAGGATCCTCCTGTTTCCCAGGAGGCTCCTCAGACCTGGAAAACAGGCTGGCTTCAGAGAAGAGGCCTCCTGCTCCACGTCCTGGCCAATTAGGCCCCTGTCATACCTGTCCCTAACTGGTGTGGTCTTGAACTAGTTGCTCCCTCCCCAGACCTCAGGCTCCTGTCTATGCCTTCTGGCAGAGGTGGACAGAATGGCAGGTTTGAATGACCCAGCACACCAGACAGAACACCTGCTTTTAGCAAATAGTTTGTGGCAGGACCAAAAGTGACCTGTGCTGGGGACATCACTGCCCTCACAGTGGCTGACCTGGGGACAATGGAGTGAGGCAACCATCCTCGGGAATGGCTTTGTCCCCTCTTAGATAGGGTAGAAGTTACAGTTTGACCAGAAAGCCAAAGTGCTGGTTGATGCTGCTTGCTCTCTTCCCCTTCTCTTGAATGGAGGTAGAAGACAGATGAGGAAAGGAGAGAAAGGGGAAGTAGACAGTGTGGGGGGTGGGGTGGGGTTAGGAGCCTCTTACTGCCGGGTTCTTCCCACCAATCTGCTTAGTGTCTATAGCAGCAGCTCTCAACCTGTGGGTCAGACTTCTCTGGCAATGCTCCATCTCCAAAAATATTTACATTGCGATGCATAACAGTAGCAAAATTATAATTATAAAGTAGCAACAAAAACAATTTTGTGATTGGGGTCACCACAGCATGAGGAACTGTATTAAAGGGTTACAGCATGGGGGGGGGGGGTTGAGGCCCGCTGTTCTATGGCTATCAGCTTTGGGACTAGATGCCCTTTCATTTTCCCTGTCCTCAGGAGGGATTCGGCAAGAGGGAAGCTCAGAGGCTATAGGAGGCTGGAGAAGCTGAGGGTGGGTGCGTGGCTGGTGTGTATGGGTTGTTAGGTGAAGGTTGTAGAAGGCTAGGTTCTAGGGAGAATAGGGGAGGCTGTGGAGAAGGCTGTGGAGGCTGTGGAAGAGGCTGTGGGGGCTGTGGAGGCTGTGGAGGAGGCTATGGAGGCTGTGGGGGAGGTTGGAAGAGGCTTCGGAGGGTAGAACCCACTGCAAAGAGCTCTGGGCCTGTCACCCATAATTCCCCCTTCCCTCCTGCCTACTGATGTGTTCTGTGAACCCCTGGCCAGGGTTGGGAGGAAACAGACCCAGCAAAGCAGAGTTCCCACTTATCTGTGCCAGGGACCAGCCTTGGCTATGTCAGGGATTTGGGAGCTGCGAACATGGGTTACAAGCTGGTGGTCTATATTCTGCTGGAGATGGCTCCCTAGACAGCTCTCTGTAGTCTGCTCGAGACAGCTTTTCAGACTGATTTCTCTCTGTGTTCTGCTCTGCTCTAGACAGCTTTTTCTTGCTATTCTAAAAAGCTTCCTGGTGGCGACAGCTAGCTTTCTGCTTGAGACAGCTCTCTCTGGTTGAGACAGCTCTCTTAGCTAGTAAAAACTTCTAAAAGCTCTCTGGATAGCTCATGGGTTTTCTGACCAAAGTCAGAAAAGCTGTTATAAAAAAAGAAAAATTCTTGGATCTTCCAACCAAGTCAGATATACTGTTTAAAAAAAAATCTTGTAATTCTTGGGTTTTTCAATCAAAATCAGAAAACCAGAACAAATTCTAAAAGAGCTGTGTTTGCTCTTCAGGTACCTTCTCTGGGTAGCTGCTAGAAAACATTCTAAAAGAGCTATGTTCACTCTCAAAGTTATTCTTGGGATTTCCAACCAAGGTTAGAAACCCTATTAGAAAAAGAACTGCTGTGACTTTCTGCTAACTCTTCTCATGCAGACCAAACGCCTGTTTTTTTTTTTTTTTTATTTATATATCAATTAGTTATTTATTCCAGGTTCCCTCTTAACCATCCCACAAAGCACAGACAGTAAGATAGCTGGGTGGGACCTGCCATAGAATTACCATTTCGACCATGACTGGACCTAAAGACCCTCTGTGCCAGGCTGATCTTGAACTCAGAAATCTGCCTGCATTTGTATCTGTCTGTCTTTGTATCTTGGCTCTCATAGTGCAGCTCCCTCTGTTCCTTTAGATCTGCGAAGCTCCTTATACAATTCATATTGCATCCTTATATTTTTGCATAGTTGAGAAATTATTTTCAAACTCATGTTTTTATAGCTCTTTTCCACAGCCTTAAGGGCTGTCCTGAGGATCCCAGCATTCACCATTTTACTGAGACATAAGCCACGCCTTCACCTCCCCAACTCATCCAGTCATTAATGTTAACAAGGAGGACATTTCTCGGAGGAACGTGAAAATATGTGCATTATTGCACAAACAAGCCTTCTGTCCATAGCAGCCACCACCACTCGTGGAGGCCCACGCCCGCTGGCCTATTCCAGGGGCAGGAACCGTGTCATTCCACCCCACCAAGGCCCTGACTCTGCACATCTGCCTGCTAATCTCAGGCTCTGACATTTAGTTAATACTGTCCCTTAATCAACTTGCTATTTTGTAAAAGCTCCTTAAAGCAAACAAACAACACAAAGAACCTAAGCCTGCGTTTTAAAAATAAACTTGGGGCTGGAGAAATGGCTCAGTGGTTAAGAGCACTGACTACTCTTTTGAAGGTCCTGAGTTCAAATCCCAGGAACCACATGGTGGCTCACAACCATCTGTAATGAGAACTGATGCCCTCTTCTGATGTGTCTGAAGACAGCTACAGTGTACTTAGATATATTTATTATTATAAATAAATTTTAAAAAATAAAAATAAACTTTCTTTTTTTTTTTCTTGTTTTTTGGTTTTTTGAGACAGGGTTTCTCTATGTAGCCCTGTCTGTCCTGGAACTTACTCTGTAGACCAGGCTGGCCTCGAACTCAGAACTCCGCCTGCCTCTGCCTCCCAAGTGCTGGGATTAAAGGCGTGTGCCACCACTGCCTGGCAAACTTTCTTCTTGTAAATGGTGTGAAGTTTACAGAAACATGATGGCAATTCTTTTTAATATACTATTTTTATTAAGTCTTTGAGAATTTCATACAATCTATTTTAATCATATTCATCCTCCCAACTCCTCCCCATTTGGACTTGCTTTTTTTTTTTTTCTTGCTTCTTAAAATTTATTCTGAAAGGATGCTTCATTATTTTTGCACAGGAAAAACCAGCATGAGTCACCTCAAGTAGACTTTAATCTTAAAAATGAGCACAAAAACAAAGTGATTTTTTAAATTTTTTACATTGAAATAAAAAATTAACAGCTTAATAAATGCAATGATAACCTTGATTCACCAAAATGTAGTCAGCACAGAGGACAGGGTAGGCCAGTGTGTGTGTGTGTGTGTGTGTGTGTGTGTGTGTGTGTGTGTGTGCGCACATAAGTATATGTGTATAGGCAAAGAGGAATGGAAGAGGCTGAGGAGAAAACTCAGTAGGTAAAATGCTCTCTATGCAAGCATGAGGGCCTCAGTTCAGATCTTCAGCACCTAGGTTAAAAAGCTGGGCACAGCTAGGCAGTGGTGGGACATTTCTTTAATCTTAGCATTTAGGAAGCAAAAACAACTGTGAGTTCTTGATCAGTCTAGTCTACAGAGCTAGTTCTAAAACACCCAGGTTTACACAGAGAAATCTGTTTCCAAACAAGCAAGCAAGCAAACAAACAAACAAACAAACAAAGCTAGGCACAGAACTAGGATTGGTAGCTCACATCTTTAATCCCAGCACTGGGAGGCAGAGGCAGGTAGACCTGTAAGAGTCTGAAGCCAACCTGGTCTGCATACTGAATTGCAGCCCAGCCAAGTTTCTTAGAGAGACCCTGTCTCAAACAACAAACACAAATACACACATCTGTAATGGGAGAACACCTGATTCAGCAAGACTCTGTCTCAGAAAATAAGGTGGAAATTGATAGAGGAGGGTTTCTCACTCGCACATCTGGCCTCTATATACACATAGGTACATACATGTGAACACACATGAACACACACTGGTATAGGTACACATACACCATACACGACAATAATAATGATAACTACATATTTAAAAGAGGATGGACCTCCTCACAATTCAGGCTTCCCTGCAGCTGCCCTGTGATGCTGCCAGGGCTCGATAAGCTACGTGCCAACCCTAGCACAGCTGTAGTTTACTCAGGATCCCAGGACTCCCTAGGATTAGCCCATTGCAGCCTCTGGCAGGTAAGATACTGAGTGTTGGCCCTGTCTCCTGATCAGAGGCAGGATTTAAGACAGGTTGAGGAAGTGGTCCAAGGCTACAGGCCAAAGCCTTAACAGGGCAGAGGACTCCGAAGTCTGCACTTCTGACTGCTGTGTTCTGCTACCGAGAAGAGAACAAAGGACGGGCTGTTTTTAAAGAGAGTCAGGACAGTGGTGTGGCTCTGCAGCAGGGCGCTTGCCCAACATGCACGAGGCTGGCTCTGGCTTCCTACCCCCCACACTGGACAAAATTTTTCCCCCAACCATGTTATGCACTATCTGGATTATAGAGAGATGCTGAGAACAAGGAAGACGAACCCACCACCGACAGCCTCCTCCAATTACTGACACCGCCTGAGTAGGAGCGCATTCAATTCCAAATTGAGAGAAACAAAGCCTTTCCCGCAAGAGTCCTTGGCAGTAATACCAGGTTTGGTGTGCTAATAAATTCATTTTAAAACGAATATATCACCATGAAGATAAGATGCTCATCTGCAAACTTCCCCAATCTCCCGTGCACCCCTGGCAGTACCAGCACTACACACTGTGAAAGTCAGGCTATAAAGCAGTGGTTCTCAACCTCCCTAATGCTACAGCCCTCTAATACAGTTCCTCATGTTGTGGTGACCCCCCACATAGAATTATTTTGTTACTACTTCATAACTGTAACTTTGCTACTGTTATGAAAGGAATGTAAGTATCTGATATGCATGATATCTGATAAGTGACCCCCAAAGGGGTTGTGACCCACAGGTTGAGAAACCACTGCTCTTAAGTGAAGCTAGAGCTGCAGCTGTTTTTTGAGTTTTTGTTGTTGTTGTTTGGTTTTTTGAGACAGGGTTTCTCTGTGTAGCCCTGGCTGTCCTGGAACTCACTCTGTAGACCAGGCTGGCCTCGAACTCAGAAATCCGCCTGCCTCTGCCTCCCAAGTGCTGGCTTTAAAGGCGTGCGCCACCACCACCCGGCGCTGCAGCTGTTTTCAACAAGGCTTCAAGCCATACAAACCTACCTCACTGACAGGGCTGGGGCATCAAGGTGGGCAGATTCTGGGGGCCAGCCTCCCGGGTGGGGCTGGAGGCCAGCGTGGGGGTGCTGCTGCAGACACGGACCTTGCATTGGACATTGCCTGAGCCTGGACATCTTTCCCAGGAGTTTGAAACCCCACCTCACCCCACTTTTCCTTTCCTTCTCAACCCTTGGGCCTCTGTTCCAATGTCCCTTCTCAAAGGATCTTTAGTGTCCCTGCACTCCTAGACGTCTACGTCAGTCAGTGTTTCTTGCCATCATCTATTGAGGGCCCAGAACCTGAAACCAGTGTGAGCTACATAAATGATCATGAGACAAACAGGGAGCTGGCTCCACAATCAGCCCTGGGCCTGGCACTGACAGAGTGGTCCCTCTAGTCTTTGCTTTGTTGCTTCTGTCGTAGGGAGCTCAGTTTTTCCATTCCTGAGAGGTGATCACCTACAATTTTTTCTTTTAATGCACATATATGAGTTTAAAAAAATCTCTGCCTAAAACTAGATTAACATTTGTTTCACAGAAACTGAGAGGTTTGTGTCCTACCAGAGACCCAAGGATGACATAGACCCCTTTCTTCCAGTATACAACTTCCTAAGCAGTGGGTCACTTTGACATCCTATTCTGGGGCTCAATATCCCGATGCAGGAACCAGGGAATGTGACACCTGCTGGTGATCCTTGGAGGTGTCACACAGAGGGCTCCAGATGAGCCCCCAGCAGCTGTTCGACTGTGCGTGTTGTGTTTTATAAAAAGATCAAGAGAGAAGGAATATGTTTGGTGGAGGTATAGTCAGGGATGGGGGAAGGGGGTACCTCCACAGGCCCATGCTGAGGCATCCCTTCCCCCTGAGGGACCAGCCACATGATATAGTATAGAATAGAGTTTATTCAGGGCATGGGGAGGGGAGTTAAGAGGGACAGAGACAGGGAAAAGCAGAGAAAGAGAGAGAGTAGATGAGTAGAAGCTGGCCATGAGAGAGGGGGGAGGGAGGGGAGTGGGGAAAGAGGGGGGAAGGGGCAAGAGGACAGAGGGAGAGCAAGAAGGCAAGAGCAAGAGAGAGCAGCCCCTTGTATAGTGAGTCAGGCATACCTGGCCTTTGCCAGGTAAATGCAGGGTGGAGCTTAGACAAAATGCTAACATTGAGCCTCACCTTTTACACCTGCAAACTGGGGGCCGTGGGTTTTCATGGACCCCTGCGCCAGGGAGTCATTCTGGATCAGACTCCCATCCTGGTGATACCCCAAGAACCAGCTGAACTGTCCCATTCTCAGGACCCTCTGGCAGATCAGCAGCAGAGAGGCTCTCTCATTTACCCAAGCACTATTTACCCAAGCACTGGTAGAAACATGGGCCAGGTCAGGGGCTCCCAGTGGTCTGATTACAAGCTGTCAGTGTGATAGATGGGACAAATTAAACACAGACAGACATCAGAGTGCACCTAGGAAACCTGTTCTAGACCACATTCTTTGACTACTGTTGCTGGAGTGGCTAGCATGAGCCACACAAGTGATTAACCGCTCTCATGGCTCTTGGAAGGCCCAAGCCAGAATCCTCACATTTTCCTATCCACCCCCTAAATTCTACCCATCAGCCTTTACTTGGTCACCTGAAGTGATCTCTCAAACAGGCTCTAGACTCAGCAGCCTGTAGCCCCATGCTTCAGAGAGTCAATAGTTCTTGCTGGTTCTAGGAATGGTCTTAGCACTTGGGAGATTGAGGCAGAAAAACCAGGAGTTTAAGGTTATCCTCAGCTACATAGAAAGTTTGAGGCTAGCCTAGGCTATCAGCAGTTCACCTTTCCCCCCAAAAGAGTTCTTGGCGGTTAGGTATGTAGGCCAAGAGTCTGGGTTTAAGGCTCAGTCTGGGGGGGGGCCTGCGGGGGAGCAGTAAGGCTGTCTCCTACCCATAGCCACTCTCTGATATCCAATAGGTCAAAAATGAACGGGTTTCCAGGCTTTCCTTGGGGGCCCTACTAACAGTCTCATACTTTAAACAGTAACTATCCATCAAAATCAGCACTGGATTCAGCCCCTTGACTCTCAGGCACACAAGCTTCCCCATTGCTCCAAAATCCCAGAGCTGGGCAAGATGTCTGTAGCTCAGAACTTGAAATACAGAGGCAGGATAATCCCTCCAAGTTCAAAGCTAATCATGAACTATGTAGCTAACCTTGAACTATGTAGTAGGAACTATATAATCAGGAAAAAAAAAATTTTCCCCTTACAGAGGCCTGAACCTAGGGCCCCGTACATTCAAAGCAGACATTCTACCGCTGACCTACATCCTCAGACGTTACAAAGCTTCCGGTCTCCATTCCCCGCTGTGTGTGAAGTCCTCCACGCCATCTGACCCACTTTAACTTACTCATTTGTTTGTTTTCTGGTTTCCCCTCTGGAAGCATTGCCCCATGAGGGGAATGTGTGTGTTATGGCTGCTTTCTGACCTTTGCCTGTGGCACGGTGCCATGCGCAAGTGGCCTCAAGCGTTTAACACAGAAAGAATACAAGGAAGAACACACAGCAGGTGTGAAAGCTTGGGGAGGGAAAGATCATGCAAAGAAAGAAGGTGCAGCTAGAGGCTGGGGTTGCATTGTGCTCCTCAGGAGGTGGGGTGGGCGGGGAGGGGGGCAGCACACAGCAAGGTCTAGACTGAGAAAGGCCCAGAATGCCAGCCCCAGGCATGGAGGATGATGGGAGCCAAGGCAAGCTTTAAAGGGGAGCAGGAGGTGTTGTCTAGGCTTAGGAGACTCTCCCGAGTGGGAGGCATGACTGACCCAGAGTGCATCGGGAAGCCAGGAGTCAGCGAGGCAGGGATGCAGGCATTCAGCTGCTGTAGGCATGACCCTGGGACAGCACCAAGATGGATTCAGCTTCTTCCTGAGAGGCCCCAGGCTGCCAATCTGCGCACTTTGGGGCTGGAGATCTAAGCCTGGCCCTGTCTTCCCAAGACCCTGGGGGACAGTGACTTTCTATTTTATAGCAGGACGTTGGGACCAGTGTGTGCTCATTGCAGTCTGCCATACAAGTGTCAAAATGCATTAATCCTGTGGAGAGGTTCCAACACCAAAGTTGGGCCTAGGAAGTTCAGTCCCGTGGAAGAAGGATGACATAGACAATGAACACCTCTCTCTTTTTCTCTCTCTCCCTCTCCCTCCTCCTCCCCTCTCCCCCCACCCTCCTCTGTGTGTGTGTGTGTGTGTGTGTAAGGAGTCAATGTCAAGTGTCTTCTTTGGTAACTCTCTATCTTGATTTTGAAACAGTGCCCCTCACTAAACCTGGAGCTCATCAATTTGGCCAGAATAACTTGTCCAGTGGGTCTCAGGGTCCCTTCTGACTCCACTTCCCTGGTGCTAAGATTCCAGGCACACAGTGGCCCAATGCCTGTCTTTCATGTGCACGCTGAGAATTGAACTCAGGCCCTCGGGCTTTCATGATAACCAAGTCATTTTCTCAGCCTCAGAAATAGATTTGTTTCCTAGGCAATTAACACAGTGGTATTTTTATCCCTGATGTACAGGCCAAGCATAAGGAACCAGGCAGCAGAGCCATGGGAACCCAGGGTCAGCACAAAGGAAGAAGCAGGTTGTTCTGCTGTCCCTCAGAGACCTGACAATCCCTATGTCTCATTCTGTAGGAAGGTCCTAACTGAGGGGGCCGGCTTGGCCCAGGCCTTAGATCACTGTCAGGAGCTGAACCTACTCTTGTGCAGAATCACAAGCTGCCACTTTATTCTTGAGGGTTGGGGTAGCAGGTGGGATGACCCTCAGCCCTGAAACACGGATGGAAAACGTGGTTCTCTGTGCAACTGAAGGATGGGACCGAATCTGTTACGTGTTGATGTCCTTAGGTTTTTGCCACTGAGGTCCAGCCCTGCCCTCGTGGCAGAGATCATCAGGCTTCTGGGCAGATACCTGATCAGAACTACCTGGAGAAGCAAGAATTACTGCAGTTCCCCAAGGCTGTCCTCAGCCTGCCCTTGGGGACTCTGCAAACGTCAGCACAGGTGTTCAGGCAGGAAGTGTGGGCGGGGCATCTCTTTTAGGAAGCTGCAGGAGTGTCCTGATTCCCAGCCCCACTGCCCCAGCTTCCACCTGTAAAGCTCTGCCCCCTTTGAGCCTGTGTGTCTAAGGAGACAGTCTCAGTCCACAGATGTTACTGTACCAGCTCCGCATACCCTGGCCCTCCTGCTGCTCTCAGGAACTGGAGCTCTGAATCCAGGCTCAGCAGCTTATCAGCCTTGTGAGCCTGAGCCTCCGTTCCCAGAGGCCTCAAACATTCCTCCACAGGACGCAGCCAGCACAGGAGTCAGTTGTTTTAATCAAGTTGGCTGCAGGCATTCAAGAGAGAAACAGTCAGATTTCATATAGAGATCCAGATTGCCAACTTTTCTTCAAAAACTAGAAGACCCAATCTCATTGTTTCCCATTCCAGCCAGGCAATAATCTACTCACCCTGTTAACTGGGCAGCCAGAGCCCCAGCGTCCTATGGCAGAGGCTTTAGTCATTGGATGGGCCTGGGTTGACAGGTGGATGGGTGGTTATGGTAAAAAAAATAAAATAAAATAATAATAATAATAATAGTAATAATACCTGCTCACTGTCCCCCATTTTTCCAAGGATCACGAAGGGGTCTAGATGCCTTGTAAACTTTGAGGTACCACAAAGGTTTATATAGTATTTAACAGGTGCCTGGCTCTGACCTCCCTATTGTCTCTTTTGCCCTGTATTATGTATGACCCTAAAGACCTTTCCTATCCTTATCTGTCTAAGGAGGCAATCAACTTAGGTTCCAAAGAGTCTGACGCACTACTTGCTTACTTGCTCAATAAGCGCTAGCCATTCATATACATGGTAGGTTCTTTCTCCAGGTCACGAAGTGACCAGATGACACCACCAAAGCTGGGAGAGATTAAGAGACTGGCCTAGGGTCACACTCAATGAGCAGAAAACAAACACGTATCATCCTGGGGAAGCTTCAATAACAGACTAGGCTCCAGGAAGAGTCCCTGGTACTGTCCAGACCTGGTCACAGGAACCAGGGAATGCCATCTGATTTTTTTTTTTTTCTCCCTTGAGTCAGGGTTTTCTCTGTGTAGCCCTGGCTGTCCTGGAACTCACTCTGTAGACCAGGCTGGCCTTGAACTCAGAGATCTGCCTGCCTCTGACTTCCTAATGCTGGGATTAAAGGTGTGCGCCACCACTGCACAGCCTTTTTTTTCTTCTTTTGTGTGTGTGTGTTGGGGGAGTGAGAGGGCGTCTCTCTGATCCAGTTTCCTATAAATACCTGCAGGCTGCACGCTTGTGTCCTCTGCCCTAAGGGCCCACCCAGCAACCTTCTCAGTCCCATGCTTTACAGATGGGAAAGCCAGAGAGGGTCTGGAGAGGCAGCCTGACAGAACTCTTTCTGGGTTTCAAGTCAGATCCAGTTGGCTCTGAGATCCTGGCCAAACCTTCCTTGCCCTGTCACGACTCATCAGTAGTGCCCACTGGGCGGCCTGAGAGCCTTCGCTACACCATTGCATCGGTTCATGACAACAACCTCATTTCTCAGACCTGGAGACCAAGCTCAGCAAGGGACAGTAACTCTCCCCAGACCGCACAGCTGGGGACCGATTCACACTCAGTACTTAGGTTCAAATATGAGTGAGCCCAAAGCCTGGGTCCTTGAAAGGAAGGCACTAAGTGAGCCGCACAGGGTGGTGATGAGAATGTAATTAGGTAATAAATAACAAAACAGCAGCAGATGCTTTCACGGTTACTCTACCAAGTGCTGGTCTAAGCGTTTTGAGCATATTAACTCACTAAATCAACGCTATCAGCAGGCACCCGTGTTACTGTTTTGGAACACTGTTATGAACTGGGAAAATGAGGTACAGAGAAGTAAGGGGTCTTGCCTGAGGTCTAAACACGTGTGTAAAATAGAGTCAGAGTTTAATCCAAGTTTTCTAGATCCCAAGTCCTTGCCTAACCTATTGCCACCAGAGTACAGCACAGACGCGCTGGACCCTAATAGGCCCTACAGATATCCTCAATGCCCCAGGAGTTACTCTCGGAACAGGTGAGCCGTGAAGATCCTAAGCACAGGAATTCCTGTCCCAGGTGGCTCCCTTCAAAATCCCTCCAGCTCTAACACAGTGTCTGCTCAGGTCAGCCTGGGTGCTCAGCCTGTGACTTCTGACCTCTGCAAAGAGATTCAGCTGCATGAAAATGCCACAGGAGCAGAGCCACCTGTCTCCCTAGAAACAGGAAGGTGAGCTGGCCCAAGGCATGCTGGGAGTCCTGTCTACCTCCTGGTCTCCATCCCTGCCACAGCTTATTCTTACTTCCTGGAACCTTGCAGGAGTCATAACCACACAGTAGTGATTTCTTCTTCCCTCTTGTGCTTTAGGCCCCCTTACCCATTGAGTCCCTGGCCCAGGCTGCACCCCATCATCTTTGCCTTAGATAAGGAGCCCTGCTTTCATTAGCAGGAGCCCATGGGCTTCCTGTACACTGTTCCTGACAGCTTGGACCCCAGGCTCACAGCTCTTTACAGTCATTATCTCATGGTATCTTCAAGGGATCTTTCTAAAAAAGGGGATAATTCTACCCATTTAAAGGATGGGGAAATGGAGGTTTAGAGAGAAGTTGCCTGATGACTCAGACTTCCCAGGGTGGTTCTGATCCCTGGGTCCCCTAAGCTGGTTAACCCCTCCCTGTCCTCTCTCACTACCAAGTGAAATGACAGGACTAAGCCATCCCAGGTGGGTGGGGTCTTTCTTTGGTGGGATAGAAGAAGAGCTGTTGCTGAGGACAGCTGGCCTTTGGGGACTGGGACACCATCTCTTCCACTTGCTCCAGATCTGAAAGCACCTTGGAAACCAGTGGCTGCTTTTACCAGCACCTTCATGTCTTAAGAGGCTGTGGCTGGTTGTCACACAAAGGCCTCATCCCCAGGTTTCTGCAGGACCTGAAGCTCCCAGACCCCTGACCTAGGGAAATGGAAGTCTTAGGCTATCATGGATCCTGATGGGGAACACTCGGGCACCGAGGGATTAAAAGATTATGAAAAGAAAAGTTTAAGACTAGAAAATCCCCATGTGAGGACTGATTGGCCTATGAACCATCAAGACAACCTAAAGCAGGCAAACTGAAGCTGACCTAACCTGACCCCAGCTGGCCTCGCCTCCCCCTGGGACCCTAAGGAGCTCTCCTCCTGGGAGTCTGGGTGCCTTGACCTAACCCCACCTTTGGCATCGCTTGATGTTGGACTCAAAGGAGGTGCTCCTCTGCCCTGCAATAGAGAACTCGGTGTGACCAGCAGGCTCACCAGCCTTGTTTTGTCTTCCTGGGCCTGGGGGAAGACTGCATTTCCCAGCCTAAACTTTCAAGGTGGTGAAGTGCTGTAGTTAGTTCCCTCATAACAAAGTCTGGCGGCCGAGGTAATTGTGTTGGTAAGCAAAACCTTTAAGGGGGATAATATTTCCCTGCAAGACTGGATTAGTTCCTGCAGAGATGGATTAAGTTCTCACAAAAGCTGGCTGTTATAAAATTGGGTCGACTCTTTTGTCCCCTTCTTTCCCAGCCACCCACTACCTCTTTACTTGCATGTCGCAGCACGTCATGACAACTTTACCAGTTTAGACCACTGAATCTAGAGCTTCCTCAGCTTCCAGGACTGTGTGATGGACTGTGTGGGTTTCCTAGTGAATCACCTTGTACGAGACGGTCTGCTGTAGAAGCGGTTCTCAACCTGTGGGTCACGACCCCTTGTGGGGGGGGGTCAATTGACTCCTTCACAGGAGTTGCCTAAGACCACCAGGAAACACAGATATTTACATTATGGTTCACCACAGGTAGCAAAATTACAGTTACAAAGTAGCAGCAAAAACAAGTGTATCGTTGGGGGGGGGCGGGGTCACCACAACATAAGAAACTGTATTAAAGGGTCTCAGCATTAGGAAGGTTGAGAGCCATTGGGCTATGGAATCATAAAATGGACTAACACACCACGCAACTGGGTCCTTATAGAAGGTGTGTATATAGGCATGATGTTTGCTATTCCTAGGTCCAGCCTTCCCACTACCCCTAGAGTGACACTTCTTGCTCTTTCCCTGCCCCCCACCATGCCCATGAGTTGAAGATAAGGGTCTCACAAAACAGAAGGAATTTGCATTCAGCATCTTGGGAAGCTGAAGTCGGAGGATCGGAAGTTCAAGGGCATTCTCTGCTCTACTGCTGGTTCAATGCCTAAGACCCTGAGCCTGTCCCCTGCACCACCCCCACCTCCCATCCCCCGCCCAGGAAAGGAAGGAGATCGGATATGTGAGTTGCTGTGCTCCAGAGATTCATTGACCTGTACTGTATTTGTGCAAGCAAGAAATAAACCTTTATTACCACTGCACTGGGATTTCAGAGTTTGTTACCTTAGCATAATTTCGACCACCAACTAATAAACTGCTCTTTTTTTCTTCTTCTCCTTCTTCTACAGGCCTTGCAGTTAGCGATGAAGTTACAGTCTTCCAAAGTGGTTGCAGCGACCAACGCTGAATTAGGAATATCTAAAAATGTTTGGAGCCGGAGAGATGGCTCATCGGCTGACAGCACTTGCTACTCTTTGAGAGGACCCACGTTTAGGTTCTAGCACCCACGTTGGATGGCTGGAAACCACCCATGACTCCAGCTCCCAGGGAATCCGACACTTTCTGGTCTGCATGGGCACCGGAACACGCGCAGCATATGCTCAGACACATTTAAAAGAAAGAGGAAGAAGAGGAGAGGAGGAGGAAGAGGAAGAACAAAAGGAAGCTTTCGGGCTGGATGTAATGTGTGCACCTGTGATCCCCACCTGAGTTAGGAGGATGATAACTTTGAGCAGTATGGACTAGGTTGTAAGATCTTGCCTTAAAATGAAACAGGAAACAGGTGCTGATTAACATTCGGACCATACGTTACACCATTGGGCTCCTTTTTTTTTTTTTTTTTTTTTTTTGTGGAAAACACCTAGATATTTTTCTTTTTCTTTAATTTATTTTTAAGTCAGTATCTGTCTATCTATCCGTTGTGCCATCACACCTGGTTCTCTCTGGCTCTGCATTTGCATTTCCCTGATTTTTATTAAGCGGAAACTGCTTTTCTTTAGGTTTACTTTCCATTTTTATTTCGTCGGATGTGAAAATTGTTTTGGTTTTTTTTTTTTTTTTTTTCTCTTTTTAAATTGAGTTGTTTGTTTCCTCGGTGACTTGTGAGATGTTCTGGGTGGTAACGCCTTGCTCACTACTCATGCTGTGGTACATTCTCCCAGTATGTGGCTAGTATATGCAGTAATGGTGGGGAGTGTTGGAAGAAGCAGAGTCTAGGCACAGTGAGGAACACCTCAGCAGAAGCAACCACAAAGCATAGCCAATGCACTGCTTCAGAGAAGCAGGAGAAAGTATTGTATCCATGAAAAAAGAAGGTAGTATGAGAAAGGAGCAGTTGGACAGCAACGTGCTCTTGGAAGTGTGATATATGGGAAACACTAATTCTGTAGAGAGCTGAAACTTTCTAGAAGGGAAAATGAAAAGGGATGAGGTGAACAAAAGCTAGCAGCACTGGGGGTTGGGGGAAGTGGGAGACAGAGGTTGGGGGTATGGGTTGGGGGGCGAGGGACAAGAGTGGGGGGCAGGAGAGGGTTTAGTAATTATCCCCAGAAAGAACAAAGTCTATGGAATTAGCTCTATAAACTGTCTTCAAATCAAAGCTGATATGTCTTCAGAACAAGAGGACCTACTACATGCCCAGCACCATGACTAGAAACAAACATGTTCCTGGATACACTGAGTGAGAAAGAACAGGGCTCTTGTGATAGATTGGGAAACAGAATGTTGTTGGACTTTTTTTTTAATTTTTTTTATTTTATTAGATATTTTCTTTATCTACATGTCATATGATATCTCCTTTCCTGTTATTGGATTTTTTGACCAAAATTGAAGATGATGGAGCGAGCCTTCATAATTCAGAAAGAAAATTGTCTCCAATACAAAACTCTGTACCTGGCAAATTGTCAATCAAAGCCTCATGGGACCTGAGAGCTCATCCCCCAAGACCAACCCAAGAAGGAACAGTTAGAGACTATCAGGGACTTCATGCAGGGAAGAGAGCTTCTAGGACACTTACTGCATGTGGTTGTATTGACACAGAAAACTGAGCAAGAAAAAAACACTAAATGTGATGGCTACTCCTGGTTGTCAACTTGACTCTATCTGGAATGAACTGCAATCCAGAATTGGAAGGCTCACCTGTGATCCAGATCTTGAGGCTGGAAAACACAAGTTTCTGACCTGGATCTTGGCATGGAGATCTTGAGGCATAGTGGCCATGAAAGGCTTAGGTCCGGACGGGGTAGTACAAGCCTTTAATCCCAGGAGACTAAGGCAAGGAGATCTCTGAGTTCAAGGTCAGCCTGGGACAAAGCAAGTCGCAGATCCAGGCGTGGTGATACACACCTTTAATCTGGGCCACACCTTCTGCTGGAGACCTACATAAGGACATTGGAAGAAGGAAGATTCGCTCTTCTTCACTTGCTTGCACTTACTTGCCAGCACATCTGTTGGAATCTACTTCTACAGAAGACCAGCTGAAACAACTAGCCTTGTGAGACTGAGCAACTACTAGATCCCGGGACTTCGCATCCACAGCTGCCCATTGTTGGGTTAGTTGGACTACAGACTGTAAGTCCTCACAGTAAATTCCCTCAATCTAGAGAGACATTCCATAATTTCTGTGACTCTAGCTATCGAACCCTGACTAATACACTAAAGGGAAAAATATCAATTATTAATTCCAAGTTAAACACAAAGCTGTGTAAGAAAAATATTAATCATAGCATACTGTGCGTGGTCTTTATTTTTTTATTATCCTACAAAAAGCCTTGCAAAATGCAATAACAAAAGCATCAGCAACAAACGAGAAATAGAAAGATTGGGTCACAACAAAATGAAAAAGAAATGTTTAGCAAAGGAACATCAACAGAGGGAAAAGGCCATATACAGAATCACCTACAGAATGGGACAAACATCTGCAAGGGTACGTCTGATGAGGGGCTGACAGAAGAAATATAGGACCTGGGGCTGGAGAGGTGGCTCAGTGGGTAAGAACATGTACTGACCACGCTAGCAAAGAATTGAGTTCAATTTCTGGCATGTATGTCGGGCAGCTCAGAACTGCCTGTAACTCCAGTTCCAGTGAATCCAATGCCCTCTTCTGCCTTCCAAGAGCACCTGCACTCTCATGCACATATCCCTACACACACACACACACACACACACACACACACACACACACACACACCACAATAAATCTTTATATAAGAAATCCAGGAAGTCCTATAACTCAATCATAGCAACCACAAGACTACCCCAACTTGATTTAAAATTAGGCAAAGGACTTGAATAGACATTTATCCAACAAGATAAACAAATGGGCAATAAAGCATATGAAAATATGCTCATTATCACTGATCATTAGCAATGCAAATTCAAACCACAATTAAAAAACAACCTCACATTCATTAGGCTAGCTATTATATTTTCAAAACTCAACAAATCAAATAACAAAATCCATAAACTAGCAACTTTAGGCTAGTATGGGGAAAACTAGAAAACTTTGTACACTCTGGATGGAAACATGAAATGGAAGCGTTGCTGTGGAAGTAGCTCAGTGGCTCCTTAAAAATTAAAAGGACAGTCACAACATGGCCCAGCGAGTCTACGTCTGGACATATCCCAAATTACTGAAAGCAGGTGTGTGTGTGTGTGTGTGTGTGTGTGTGTGTGTGTGCATGTGTTCACTGCAGCAGTGCTGGCGATGGACACACTAGAACCAGTGCAAGGGTCACACAGGGAGAGGAATGTGGAGTATTTACAGAATAGTATGTGTCCTTATAATGGATGGGATCTTGGAGCACACTGTGGCACAGAAGAACCCTGAAGACACAAGTGAAACACACAGGCCCCACAGGAACAATAATCTGTTTCCTCGAACAGTTGAATTGACTGAGACAGGAAACAGGGGTGATGATTGCCAGAAGTTGGAGCTCGGATGCAAGCTTCCGTTTGATGGGTGTGGATGATGGTGATGGTTTCACAAGCACTTGGACACAGTCAGTGCCATGGTTCTGGTTTAATTTCTGTTGCTATGATAAAACAGTCTAAGCCAAAGCGACTCAGAGAAGAGAAGAAATGTGTACATTTCACATTACAGTCGCCATGGTGGGAAGTCAAGGCGGGAACTCGAAACCTTGGTCCACAATTAAAAGCAGAGAGAAGTGAAGTCAGCCAGGCTGCCTGTTCCTTGGCCAGTGATGACTTCAGTACAGGTACCTGCTGCCAAGCCTAAGAACCTGAGTTAGATCCCTGGGACCCGTGTGGTGGAAGGAGCAAACCGGCTCTATGAGTTATCCTATGGCTTCCACATGCACACCTTGGTACACATGCGCACATGTGCTAAATAAATAAAGTGACTGGAAATGTAAGCAACAGAATGAGTCATTGTTATTTAGGGATGTAGATACCTCACAAAGAATTCAGCCCCAAGTTAATAGCAGCTGCCTATGGGAGAGGGAAAGGGAAGTGGGGACCCAGTGTCTTAAGGTTTTCATTCATTACTCGCAAATACCACGTTGACTAAGGGCTGGAGAGATGCCTCAAAGGTTTTGAGTTCTGGCTGCTCTTTCAGAGAACCCCAGTTCAATTCTCAGGATCTATGTTAGGGGGTTACAACCATCTGTAACTCCAGTTCCAGGGGATCCAATGCCCTCTTCTGGCCTCCACAGGCACCAGGCATCCATGTGGTACACAGACACACATGCAGGCGAAACACCCGTGCACATTGAAATATACTAAATTCACCAGACACGGATATGGGCATAGTAGTGCACGCCTTTAATCCTAACACTCCCAGAAGCAGAGGCAGGGGAATCTCTGTGAATTTGAGGCTAGCTTGGTCTATAGAGCAAGTACCAGGTTGGCCAGAGACAGCTACACAGAGAAATCCTGTCTCAAAAAAAAAAAAAAATTAAAAAACTTTGTTTAAAAGGTAATGAATGAAACAGCAATCTGAATCAAAAGCAAACAAGAAATAGTGAGTGTGTCCCTCTAGAAGGCCCTGTGACATAGGTTGTGGGTGCCAAGGACCTGGGACACTTCTAAAACACTTAGAGGAACACCTTCTATTATGGGCTCTGGCATTCCACCCCTTGTCCCAGAACAAATGGAGATCCTCAAAGAGTCCCTTAGAGAAGCACGCCCTGACGGACAGGAGGATCTGTCTTTACTGTCACACACTCACTTTAATGTGTTCGGAAACGCAATCCGCATATCAAACCTATGATTTCATGGAGATTTTGGCTTAGGAGGAAACTAGGTTTATTAAGTGGGAGGATTTAAGGAAAATACAGTGGGCGCTTCATATATATGAGTTCCACATCCTCAGATTCAATCAACCTCAGACAGCAAAAGATTGTACAAAACAGAGTATCTATGGAACACCCATAGACATTCCTCCTTGTTGTTCCTAAACAATACGACAGAACAGCCACAGAGCATTCACATTATGTTAGGCCTCTTAAACATGCTGCAGGCAACTTACCCGAGTGTTCGAGAAGATGTTCTTAGGTTGTATGCAAATATGGAGCCATTTTATATAAGGGACCTTAGCAGCTAGGATCTGTCGCTTTGAGACAGGGTCTTTGTGTGTATCCTGGGCTGGCCTGGAAATCACTCCTCTCTTGCTCAGCTTCCCAAGGGCTGGGATTGTACCACTTTGTCTGGCTATTGGCTTTGGCTTTGGTATCCTGGGGAGAGTGTTCCTGGACCAACCCTCCCCAGATCCCGGAAGATGACTGTAGGAGAGAGATAGTTGAGGAGACTCGTGGAAATGGGCAATGTTATTTAAGTCGGGTGGGTATGGTAGAAGACACAGGAAATGCTGACTTAGTCCAACCCCCAGGAGTTAGGGATGGGGATTGCACACCTGAAGAAAGAGAGGGAAGTAGCCAGAATTGGTAGAAGGCCTGACAGCACTTGGCTGAGGAGAAAGAGATGGAGGCGGGGTTTGTTCTCTTTTGTGCCTCTTAAGCCACTTGCATCTCTCAGCTGCTGAGTGTCTACCTCTCTAGAAAAGGCCCAGCAGTCAATGGCAACTGTGTCAACAGTGGCTGCTCAGAGTCCTTCTGGGGTGATAGAAGCAGTGACCATGATGGTAATGAGAACAATCACAGTGTGCTGTAGGCTGAACCCCTCTGAAGAGCGTCAGCTATGTTAACCTGAGCTCACACACCCTAGGAGATGATGCGGGAGCGAGCCTTCGAGGCATTCCCTAGGATCTTTGTGTCCTGGGGGTCACATGCCTGAGTCCCCTCCTGCATGAATAGGCTGACCATGCAATCATAAGAACATTGCAGGAATGGCTGTGTGACATCCATGATTAGGTCAGAAAAGACACTGGGTATTTCCACCGCGTTTCAGTTATCCACTTACCTGCTGGTGGACATTTAGACTGATTCCATTCCCTTGTTTTCATTATAAAGCAGCAATAAATATGGATGTGCAGGGATCTCTGCCATAGGCATAGGGTCCTTTAGGTATGTGCACCAGCATTATAAAGCTAGGCCATAATAGTTCAGTTGTTCACTGGAATTTTCTTTCTTTTTGTTTTTTAAGTTTATTTTTATTTTATGTGCATTAGCGTTTTGTCTGCATATATGTCTGTATGACAGTGTCAGATCTTGGAGTTACAGACAGTTAGAAATGCCATGTGAGTGCTAGGAATTGAACTCAGATCCTTGGAAAGAGCAGTCAGTGCTCTTAACCACTGAGCCATCTCTCCAGCTCCCAGGATTTGTTTTCTTGATAATAGCCACTCTGACTACAGTGAGAGAGAGAAAGTCTCAAAGCAGTTTTAGTTTACATTTCCCTGATGGCTAAAAATGTTGAATGTATCTTAAAATATTAATTGAATATTTATACCTCTTCCTTTAAAAAGTATATGTTCAGTTCAGTGGCCCATTTGTTGATTGACAGTTTGAAAATATGATAGGTATGCACATGGAATTTTATTCAGCTGCACAGAAAAGAGATATGATGGGTCTGGGCAAATAGTTCAGCTGATAAAGTGCTTGCCTTGCAAACATGAGGCATGAGTTTGATCTCCAGAACCCATAGATAAACAGCCAGGTATGGTGGCATGTGCTTGTAATTCCATATGCTTGAATGAACTGAAATGGGGGTTCCCTAGGGCACGCTGGCCAGCCACTCTAATTAGCAAGTTACTAGCCAGAAAACGTCCTAAATCAAAGAAACAATGCTAATGGTATCTGAGGTATGTCTATAAAGGGAGTCCTCTGGCCTCCACACACATCCACACACATGTGCATAGAAATGTGCACCTACACACACAAGAAAAATGAAATATGATCTCTGCAGGAAAATGGATGAGACTGGAGAGGTCTGCAGAAAGCCAGACGTCTCTCATTCTTTCACATGGTTTGGATCCATGAGTATGCATGTGCATGTGAGTGTGGGTGGGGGTAGGAACCCAGAAGGGTCCATGAGGGGAAAGGGGGAACTTCAGGAAGTGAGTGAAGAGCGTATTAGACACGTGATATGAAATTGAAACTAAGCGTATGTGGAAATATCAGAAGGAAGCCTGCTATACTGTGTGCTAATAAAAAGGTAAATTAAGTTTGATTTAAAGAATACTGTGTCCCTTGGTCTCAAGTGGAAGCCAGTTGACATGTCATGAGGACATTACACAGTTCCAGAAAGTCCTCTTGCTGACCACTAGCTGGACTCACCAGCTACTCAAGGGAGCTATTCTAGAGCCTCCAGCCCAGGTAAACCTCAGAGGACCACACAGCTCCCATCTGAGCTGATCCCCAATTTCCACCTCCAGATCCATATTGTCTTTTTGTCTTGTTGGTTTTCTGAGATGGTGTCTCTATATAGCCCTGTTGGAATTCACTATGATGAGCATTCTGGCTTCAAACTCATGGAGATCTGCCTACCTCTGTTTCCTGAGTGCTTGGATTAAAGGCACGTGTTACCATGCCCAGCCCCATTTTCTCTTAAATTGCTAAGTTTACAGGTTGTTTGTTATATAGCAATAGATAATTGATGCTTTTAAGTAGTAGTCCCTTTTTTATTTATTTATTTATTTATTTATTTATTTATTTTTGATTTTTCGAGACAGGGTTTCTCTGTATAGCTCTGGCTGTCCTGGAACTCACTCTGTAAGCCAGGCTGGCCTTGAACTCAGAAATCTGCCTGCCTCTGCCTCCCAAGTGCTAGGATTAAAGGCGTGAGCTACCACCATCCAGCTTCATTTTTATTTTTGACACAAGGTCTTTATATAGCCTAGACTGGCCCCAAACTTGTGACAATTTCGTTTCAGTCTCTCAAGTGCTGAGATTACAGGCATAAACCACTCTGACTGACCCTATTCCTAATCTATTTATTTTCTACTCAATTTACTTATCAAAATGTTTATTACAGTATGTGTATGTACAACCACATGTGCATGTGTCTGTGCCTGTGTGCGTGTGCGTGTGTACGTGTATGTGTGTATGTGTGTGTACTCTCATGTGTCCTAGGACAACTTGAGGGAGTCAGTTCTCTCCTTCTACCATGAGTCCCAGAGCTGAAACTCAAGTTATCAAATTTTGTGTCAAGCACCTTTACCCACTCAGCCACCTCACAGGACCGCATGCCTACTTTATAGAAGCGAAAATTGACAGCCCAGAAACTTCCCTGAGGTCACGCAGATACCGAGTGGTTTAACCTGTGAAGTTCATATCATGAGTTAGAACATCTTTTTTCTAAGACCCCCGTCAAGGAGAACGGGCAACAGGGCCAGAGCATACCAAAGGAGATGGAACCTGCACTTCTGCAAAGTGAGGGCAGGCGACAAGAGAAAGCCCCCTACCCCCCCTCCACGCTCTCAGCTCAGCCGTGGAGGGGGGGG
>JADRCD010202309.1:0-44811 GCA_019843815.1 Montemys delectorum | reverse complement strand
TCTTTCTTTCTTTCTTTCTTTCTTTCTTTCTTTCTTTCTTTCTTTCTCTCTCTCTCTCTCTTTCTTTCTTTTCTCCCTCTTTCTTTCTTTCTATCTTTCTTTCTTTCTTTCTTTCTTTCTTTCTTTCTTTCTTTCTTTCCTCTTTGTTTTCTTTTGAGACAGGGTTTCCCTGTGTATGTCTCTGGCTGCTCTGGAACTCCCTCTATAGACCAGGCTGGTCTCAAACTTACTGAGATCTGCCTACTATCGCCTCCTGAGTGCTAGCAGGGCATTTCTTGATTGCTTATTGTTGCAATCGGGCCCAGACCACTATGATTCCTGCCTTTTCTAGGTGTGTGTGGCTAGGCTGTATAAGAAAGGTTGCTAAGCAAACCAGAACACCAAGTCTATAAGCAGTGTTCCTTCATGATTTCTTCTTCATGCCTCTGTTTTTCTTTTCTGCCTTAAAATAAAACTTTTCCTCCTCCAACTGCAAGGTCAGTGCTCCATCACAGTCACAGAGAAGCAAATTGGGATAATATGGAAAATGCTTCTGTTAAAATGCGCTCCAGGGGTTTTGTTATGGCTTCAGGAAGATGTTCAGGAGAAAGATCTCACAGCCGCAAAAGTCCTTCTTGGTACCTGTTGCTTATTATTAGTGATTCTTGTTTCTCTTGTGAAGGGCTTCACTACATAATTTCCACTGTGTTTTAAACTTCCAGAAAGTGAACTGGCAGCAGGCATGAGTTGGCTCTTATCCTTGCTGTTACCACAGCGTTCAGAGATCTAGTCAAGTGATACATGCATTTCTTGTGGAACTTCTTGTTAGAAAAATACTTGCACTATTATAAGATATCCCAGGATAAATACTTGACTACTGAACTCGCAGAAAGTCTGTGGTGGTTGTTAGTGATACTTTTTAAAGTCACAGTTTGAAGATGTTTCAGTTGTAGTAGTGACTAAGGACTGCCTAGTAAGGTGTGGCTGTTCAGGAGTTCCCAATTGCAACTGTTAGATGCAGGCTGGGATACGTTTGTATTAAAGGGGTTAAAGGTTAATTGATTTTGGTATTACTTGTCAAAACCAAAACCTTTTTCAAGGAAGGAAAATGAAATATACACTTTTTTCTTTTTTCTTTTTTTAACTCCACTCTCCAACTGGTGTTTAACTATTTTGTCTTTCTGTGTATTCCACCAGTAAGAATTTACCATCTTAGGCCGTGTAGATGAGTTTGCTGCCTGCTTTATGGTCCCCACTGGCTCAGGAGCAGTCATGGCTGAGTGCAGTTAAAGTTAGGCTTTGCAGCATCTTCAGCTCTGGATATAGCCCCAGTGTCTACAGCTGGCAAAGTAGGGATTCCAGAGCCACACTGGAACAGGCTGAAGCCTCGGAGTGGTATCCCATCTATGAGAGCTGTTTTCTGTGCAGAGCCTGTCTGCAGGAGTGATTTTCATGGGTAATGTTTACTAAATAAAAATTCTATCTTTATTGACTTTATTGTGGCTTATTGTTTTTTAACATTTTGTTATTTTTAAAACAATAACAAATGTTAATTGAGTAAGCTAATATAATGGATTCAAGTGTCTTCCCTTCCCTTCCTTTATTTCTTCCTTCCTTTCTTTAAAAAATTGTTTATAAAACATATAACATCTGTTTCAACGTTTATAAAATGATACATTCTGAAATTTTATGATATTGTAAAATATATTCATGAAATACTTAGTAATTGCTTATTAATTAGTGTTTTAATTATCACCAGAAAAATTAGGTTTATATACTAGAATTTATCCGATATATGTTCAAATAAAAAGATTTGATAACCTTAATGTACATTCTAGACCAACAGCTATGAAACTAAACCCAAGATGCTCAGTATTACACGGATTAATGTCATGAGCTGTTTAGAGAGAAAAACTGTTTTGTGTTGTGTCCTGTCATCTCTGTTAATTTTAATGAATCACACATGTAGCTGTAAATGACGAGTTCAATGCAGTAAATCTGGGTGAGCACTGAGCTTCTTTGTGGCTAACAAGCTCCCAACATGAGGCAGGTCTGGAGCCCATAATTGGAGTAGCAAACTTTGTGACAAATATCCTGACTTGTAGCCATTATATTTTCAGATACTGTTGGGCATGCTGGCACATGCCCACAATCCCAGCCCTCAGAGTTCTGAGCAAAGGAGGAGCTGCAGCTCCAGGCTAGCTGTTCCAGGCTCTGTTTCAAAATCACCACCACTAACACAATGTTCTGAGTGTATAGAGCTCCTGTCTTTGTGTCTCCTGGCTTACTAATTGGAAAGATCCATATACTCCCACCCAGCATGAGAACTATACATTTTACATGTTAACCGACAGTTCTTCCAGCTATGAGAAGATGTCTAATAGCTGTCTGGCACTAGAGCGGCCAGGAGCTGTCCATAGCTTCGTGCACCTATATGGTGCTGATAATTCAGAGGACTCACCTCACGAAGACTTGTTAGTAAAGATGGCTACAAGTAAGCGATCGATAGTGGGAATGTGGCCACAGGCATGCACATCATTTGTCCTCGCTTACGTATATTTCTCAGTTAACTTTAGGCTGGTATCCCTAAGCTAGAGAAGATGGCAGTGCTATTTGCTATTTAAAGTACTCTTTCTGTTTGAGGAATAAAATGCTAATGAGGGAGGATCCCTAGTAGGGTTTTTTGTTGTTGTTGTTGTTGTTGTTTTGTTTTTAATTGGTTCTGTGAACATTTCGCTCTGAGATGATGGCAAAGATTACGAAGTGGTTTCTGTCTACCGTAGCTCTGGGAAGTAACAGAAAGCATAGTTCGTGATGTTTGCTCTTTCTAAAGATGCTGCTGGCTGTAATCACTGCCTTCGAGTGTGTCAGCGGAAGAGGATTTCGACGGAAGGAGTTTGTTTACTGCTTTAAGCTGCAGATTGTTCATTGATTTCTGCCCGTGGCTCATGTGCAGAAGAACACACTTGTGACCCATTAAGACTGTCATCTTCTGCTGTCAGTCCAGCTAAAGTGTCTCTCTCAGGCACCTGATCTTGAAGTTGTGTCTTCCATGGCTCTCTAATCAGGTCTGTGTTCCATGACACTGTCAGAGCACGCATTATAAACAGTGGCCTATCATCTACTGGAATCCACAAAATCAGGACGTAGGGCAAATTTTGCTTATTTAGATACTAGCATTTTACTCTCCCTATGACTACGTACCAAGAAGTGTTTTGTACTGTAAAACTCTCAAGCCCCTACATTCTTTTTAGAAACGTGAATATGTGGCAGAGTTGGAGCTGCAGTCCCTGACTAGACTGTAATTCCACCATAAGGTGTCTGTCCTGGAAGGGTGGCTCAGGATGTAGACAGGAAGGTGTGTCCATAGAAAGGACTGGAGTAAGAGCAGGCTATCGGATGAGGCTTTGCAGAGATGAGTGCATAGAAGAGCAGGAGTTAGAGCCAAGGGCAAAAGAGGGGTGGGAAATGAGACTTGGATCTGGAGTTCAACATTACCATTATCTTATTCCTTGAAGGAGTAGTAGACAGATAGTAGGCAGAGACTTTTGAACTGCTCAGAGCCAGCTTGGCATCATTAAAACAGTTTTAAGTCCAAATGCTCACTTATTTTTTCCCAGTGGAAAAGAACTCTGCAGGCAAATCAGGAATCACTTAATTGCCTGGGTGTTTCCTACCCAGGACCTCCTGAGAGATTTGCAAACAGGAGAGAAAGTTGCTCAGTAAAAGCCGAAGCAAGGAGTTCGTTTTTCCCTTTCAGACAGTTGTCCGTGACTTGTTCCTTTCCGCCCTTGCTAGATTGCTCTCCAGAGGAATGCTTTCCAAACTTTTTCACACGAGATGCTCCATCAGATTCTCCTTCATTTCATCTCTGAGGCTGTCCCAAGGGTCGGGGGGACCAGAATCCAAATGTAGTGCACTCTCTTTAGAAGACCCTCGGAGGCTTTGGAAACAAAACAATTCCATGTGCTGGGCAGTTAGTCTGTTTTCACTGGGTGGCTCATGAGTTGGCCTCTGATTACAAACCCAGCTTTACCCCATCATCAGAGAGGTTAGAGTCAAGGCTGTGGCTTCAAGTTTTAAGTCTGTGGGACTCTTAGGGTGCACTGCACGGCTGGGTCTCTCTCATTCCTGTTTCCCTTTCTCCTCCCAATTTACACGTTCACTGAGGTCTGCATTTCCAGAGACAAGCGCTGTTTTTACATTGCCACAGAATCAGTTAGTATGAGCTTGTGCATCTGGCCATGTGTTGCTAGCTATCCAGACAACAGATGCATACAAATATCCATGCCAAAGCACAGCTGCTTTGTCAAGAGTACTGTAGCCGTGTCTGCGAGATGAGTTGCTCTGGGAAGCTTTTCTGTACAGATCATGTTGGGTGCATACTTAAAGATATCAGTCAAAGAGTGTATCAGCTCCTCTTTCAGATGCTTTGCTCTGATTTAATCTTTCTTCTTATTAATCCTTTGGCCTTGGTTAAATTAATGATCAGCTCTATAGCCTCTAACTGATTTATATTTCTCTCTCCTTTGTGGTGCTCAAATTGAGCTATTTAAATGATTTTATTTAGCTTCTGGGAAGGTGCCCCTGAGAGTTGGAAAACAAATATGTGAGTTCATTACCTAGAATATTGAAAGCAAAATTTTGTATTTATACTATCTAACATATTAATAAACCACATATTCTTACTGTGCCAGTATAAAAACAGTATATGACAGAGAATTTTTGGAATTGAGCTCAAGAAACTTTGTCTCTGTCATTTGTACTCGTGCGACCCCTAGGAAATCTTTTAATTTCAATTTCTTAATTTTCATCTTAGAAATTACTGGCACATTGAATCTCATAGGTTCATTTTGAAAATAAACATTGCTATAGTCTATGGGAAATGCTTCACTGGTTTATAAAGTGCTAATTTTCTTATAATCTGTTATTTTTTTATTGTGGGGAAGCAATAGGTTCTTCATGATTAAAATTTATTGTCTAGGTTGGAGGATAGGAGTTCCAAGTGTTATGTGACATTTCCAGTGTTCTGAGGACAAGTCACATTTAACAACTCACCTGTGGATTTAGTCCTCCTAGGGGCAGTGTATGCTTCTTGGCAGTTTTAAAGTCTGTGCAGGAGACTTTGGGTATTCACTTAGTTAAGGAGTGTGTTATGTATGGGTGGGAAGAATGACATTATTTTCTGTAGACTGCCTGACAAGACGTGCTATTGAAGTCACCTTGGGGTAGCCACTTTTCAGAAGAGACTGATGTCCTTTAGCTGAACAAAGGAAATCTCATTTAAGTAAATAAAAATATGGCAGAAAATGCAAATGTAGAACTGGAGGGAAATTTAGAATGGCTTTTTTTTTCCTTTCATCTAAACAATGAGGAAAGATTTCTCCATAGATGATCATCTTTTCCTAGGGCAAGGAAAGGAATAATAATTTTAAAAAATAGTTATACAGCCCTTACATAAACCAAAGACCATTCTAACTGATGTTCTTGCATATGTTGCGTTTTAGGTCTGTTGAAAGCATATAAAGTAGTTTGTTAGCTGGACTACTCTGAAACTCTATGCAGTGTTCCCTCCTCTTGGTCTCTATCTTCGGTTTTGAGGTTCTGGGGATAGAATCCAGGACCTCACGCATGCCCAGCAAGTCATGTGCTTGTTGTTGTTGTTGTTCATTGTTTTTACTGCTCATTATATACTAAACATTGTTGCCCTACACAACCTTTAATATATTGAAGTTGTGCCTTCTGAGGCCTAGCTTTCAATGCTGTTGTGGCTTCCGCATCATGTATGCCTAACTCTGATGTAAGCTTAGCTGTTATGTCTAAAAGATGCTTGAGCAACCTGTGAAGAAACTCACCTGAAGGCTGTCCTAGGGCAGTTAGACTGTCCGACAGTTAGACCGCTGTCAGTCAGCTGTCCTCTAAGTACATGCCTCAGCTGAGATTTCAGATGACTGCCACCTCTACCCTTTCCTGTGTCCTCATGGTAGGCCCTAAGAATCACCCAGCTCAGTGGCTTATGCATTCTTGACCTTCAGAGAATGTGACATAACAAATGTTTACTGTTCCCTTGCAAGCTTTATTGAACTATGATTGGCAATATAAATTGCTACATCTGAGCTGTACAATGTAAAACTTTGATACATATATCTAGGACATTTGAGTACTTAATACATGCAGTTGGTTTGAATGACAATTTTCTGTAAAAGCCGAGTTTTTCTCCCGGGGCCAAGCTCTGCGATTCAAAATATATATACAAACATCCTGATTATAAGCTTAGGCTATTCTCTGACCATCTTATACACTGATAACCCATTTATTCTGATCTAAGTTCTGCCATATGCCTCTGCTCAGCTCCCATACTTCTGACCTCCTCCATGTTCCTGGGTCTACCTTCCTGCCTGGCTGCATCCCTCTGCCTATCGGATGTCCGACCTTCTAGTTCCTGCTTCAGCCACTGGCCAATCAGCTTTAATTGACAGGTGTTGCATCCATACAGGACACAGGCGATTTTCTCTACAGTTTCCCTCATGGTCTTCAGTTGATGGTGCTAATGCAATGTGTCTTGTTGAAGGAAGTATGTCGTTTGAGAAAGGAAGTATGTCGTTTGAGGTGAAGGTGTTTTATTCCAGCAAGAGAAAAACAACTAATACAGTATATTTGCTTCCTATAGTCACATTTTAAAAATGGTTGCTTTAGTTAGCATACAAAATAATTTGCTCCATTATGATATTTTACACATTTATATCTGTACTTTGCTTCATCATCCTCTTTGCATCACCCTCTCTCGTTCTGTCCGCCCATCTCCCACTGACTCAGTCTGATGGCCTGAAACTCTCTACTTTGATACCATGAATTTGATATGTATATATTGATTAGTAGATCTGTAGTTCTCATATGAGAGAAAGCATGCCCCACGTGGCCTTCTGAGTCTCTTGTGCTTTTAACATGATGACCTTCAGTTCTGTTTTCCTGAAAATGACAAGGTTTTTCAATCTTTACAGCTGAACAGAATTTCATTGGGTATGTATATGTGCAGTATTTTCTTTATCAGTCATGTTAATGGATATCTAGGCTGCTCCTGTGTTTTGGCCTTTGTGTACAGAGATGCTGTACAGGTATTTCCTTGTATGTTGATTTCAGTCCCTTTGAGTTTATATCCAGGAATGATAACCTGGATCATGAGTTAACCTTTTTTTTTTTTTTCTTTATAGCTCTTCATTTGGAGTAATAGGAGTACTAAAAATCTATGCTCTTTGAAAAATATCAAGTATATGACACATTATTGTCACATGGGCCCCATGCTGTGCACTAGACTTCCGAAACTTACTCACTTCACGATCGGAAATGTATTCTCTTTAATCAACATCTCTATTTTTTTCTCTACCTTTAACCTGTGGTAACTACCTTCTACTTTCTTTTTCTTTTCCTTAAAAAGAAACTGTTTTTATTGGTTCTTTGTGAATTTCACATCATGCACCCCAATCTCATTCATCTGCCTTTCCCCTTGCACTTGCCCTCTACCCTTGCAACCTCCCCACCAACAGAGAAAAAAACAGTCTCATTGCGGAAGTTGTAGTGGGTGTCACAGTGTGTCCCACAGCCTACCCATTTGTCCACATGTCTTTGCTGGCAAATATTCATTGTAAGAGCTCGTTGGTCTGTTATGAGGACTTTGACCAATTCTGCCACTCTCATGACCCTGGGGCTAGCTCTTTTGCCTGCCATAGTGGGCAAGGGATGAGAGGGCATATCTCCCTCTCCCACATTGCTCCAAGGCAGACAAGTTGCTGGGCTAGCTTTCCCATGCTCACACCCTTGGAGCTGGCTCACCTGTGCTCTGCCAGCTCTACTGTGCTACCCAGGTGAGGGGCAGGGCCAGCTCTTCCATCTGCTGATGATGGTGAGGGCAAGAGAGAGAGGAGTAGATCTCTTCCTTGCCAATACCACCACACAGCAGACAAGAGATAAGGGCCGGCCAGCTCTCTCCCAAGTATCGACTTCAGCCAGCTCACCCACAACCCTCACATCAGGGTTAACCCTCACATCCGACTATGCTGCCTGGTCAACATGCAGGGCCTGCTTTCCCAAGTGCTACAGCAGGTGAAGGGAAGGGCCAGCTCTCCCTTCTCATGACCCAGGGGCAGGTCACCCACACTCCTGCTGTGTCAAGTAGTGCAGCTGGCTATAGATTGGATCATCTTTCCATGAAGCCCCCAGGGTCAACTATCCCATAAAGCCCAGGGGAGGAATAGAGCCAGTTCTGCATTGCTCTCAGACAACATATCCCCAGGCAGCAGCCCAGACCAGGAACATGTGCCTGGCCTTTGAGGCAGCAGACCATTGCTGCTTCAGGTCCATGGACCAAGTTGTGGCCAGCAGTGGCAGCATAGTCCAGGACCCACCATGGTCCCAGGTAGGAACACTGAGTACTCACATCAGCTGTTCCTCACTATCCTCAAGTCCCCAGTTCTACCTCTCTGTCATTGTGACCACATCTTTCTATTTTCTTTTTCTTTTCCATTTCGGCACTACTTACTTTCTCCTCTTAGTGATGTCTGGGGCTTCTGAATGTCTGAGATCATCTCAGGATTGCTCTCAGGAATGCTATGCTTGGCTCGTGTATTATGGCAGCAGGAAGCGGGTTATCTGGGGTATGGTCTGTCCCCCCAGCCCCAGGCATGCAAGGTCCAAGACTTGTGGTAATCTCAGACTATCTTCCTGTCTGGGCCCCACAGCAAGGGTGGTTGTCTCCGGCTCACTTTTTTTTTTCTTCAGTGAACTTTAAGCTGTTAATCATTCAGATGTTCGCAGGTCAAAACACTGAGCATAGACACATAGCCTCTCTCCTCTCTGTCACCTCAGGATGCACATGTGACCCAGCAGCTGCACCTGCAATGCCTCTAGGGCAGAGTACTTTCTATTTAAGCTGAATAATTTGTGGTTTCCAGATATAAGTGAGAGCTCATGTGTTTCTTTGTCTTTGATTTACTTTTGTTTGGTTTACTGTCTTCCAGGTTCAAGTGCACTGTAATAATAATCAGTGTTTGCTTATTGTTCTTTTAAGTCACATGTGGTTGGAAATTTGTTATGCATCACTATAGAGTAAATGCAGAGTTTGGAAATTGAGGTGCTAACCAAAGTATCAGAGTGGCCATGGAACTAGGATTACACACATACATCCAGAGGACTTAAAATTGGTGAAGAAAAAGTAACTTAGTAATACGGCAGCCAATGTCTTGGTACCCCGTAAGGCATAGCTAGAAAGGCATTGTAGGTGGAGGAAGGAAATCCTAGGGGGAATTGTTTTACAGCAAGAGATAACTAGCCCAAGTAGTCATGTCTCTCCTTGGAGTATTTAATTTGGATCCATTGAAGTTATGGAACAGATTTCAGGCATACACCATCTGTGTATATTTGTCACTTAATCTTTGAACTAGTTATTTTTAAGCCTAATTACTTTCACCATATTATTGAGAAAGACACTCCTATTTGACCATAGAATATTGACTGTTTGGCAAGTATCTGGTGCCTGGGGACTGGTCCTGGGTGAACTAGGATTAAGGAGCTCATGTGACCAACAGGACTAGGCAGGTGGTGAAGAGTGATGGGGGATGACAGAACTGAGTGTTAAGAATGTATTTAGAGGGTTGGAGAGATGGCACAGCGGGTAAGAACACTGACTGCTCTTCCAAGGGTCCTGAGTTCAATTCCCAGCAACCACATGGTGGCTCACAACCACCCATAATGAGATCTGATGCCCTCTTCTGGGGTGTCAGAAGACAGCTACAGTGTACTCACATCTAATGAATAAATAAATAAATAAATAAATAAATATTAAAAAATAAGAATGTATTTAGAGGCTTAGAATCCCACGTGAGACAAGTGGCCAACACTTCTAGTATTTACCCAGAATTCCTGCAGACTGTGGAGAGGCTGCAGCATTGCAGAGGCCTGAAATCTGGGCTGATTCCCAACCTTGGTCCGAGGTCTTGAAAGTTGCATCTTTGATTTTTGATAAGTAAAATGGAGAGAATAGGTCCAGACTCATAAGCGTATGAGGAGTTAATGTCTTAGTACATGAGAAATAGGTAGGTCCATGCCTAGTTTTATTAAATATTGTGTGTTATCTATTATTGTTACAAATAACAGAACCTGTCATATACATGTTTATATATACATATATATGCATACATATATATATACATAACCATTTAGACACAAAAGTTAATGTAAACACCAGAAAAATTGAAAAAATGGGCTGATTTCATCTTTGATTTTAGTAGCCATTACTGTATAGTCAAGTGTCTAATTCACAGTATTTAAGCTTAGAATCTCAATACAAGAGTAGTAGTTCAAAAAACACCTAAGTAACCAACGAACTGAGAAAAAATTATACCCCAAGGCTATTATAGGCATTTATTATTATTTCATTTGTTAGTAGAGTAACATGGCACTTAAAGTTCTCACAGCAGCACTTCTAGAACTCCTTGTTGCTGGAATCATTTTTTTGTAACAAATGTTAGTTTATATATGCTAAACATTTAGGGAAACTTTAAGCAGAACTTAATTAGAAACCTAGATGCATTTCAAAAGTAGAGATTTAAGTTTTATTCGTGTAAACATTGTGTCTTTCATTTATTCTTCAGTATTGGTGTGTCTACTGTGTCTTCACTTACAGTACCTGCAGCCAAGTAATGTCATGTTACATTATGGCTATTTAGAAGCTTTGGAAAATTCAGTTTTTATTCAGATAATTAGAAAACTTACTATTTTCTTACAGTTTCTTATTTATTATGATAGAGTTTGCACACATACACATGTTCAAATACACATACACATGTTCAAATGCGCGTGCGCACGTGTATGTGTGTGTGTGTGTGTGTGTGTGTGTGTGTATGTATATGTGTGTGTATTGCTTTGTGCAAGTTCAGTCATATTTATGCCATGGTATGGAGATCAGAGGACAACCTCCAGTGTCTGTCCCCACTTTGCACCTGTTAAGAGAGGGTGACTATTGTTCATTGCTGCCCTTCTAGCTAGTTGGCCTTTGGGCTTCCCATCTTGTCTGCTTTTATGTGGGTTTTGGGTCTCTGAACAAGGATCTTCATGTTTGCATATCCAGCACACTACCCACTGGGTACACACACAGCCTTCTTTCTAATTCATGTTATCTTAATGATATTCTGTATTTTTAAATATTCTTAGAATCAAATTGGGAATTATAATAGTCATTCAAGCAGATATAAATGTATTTTCCCATGTACTAATTGAAATAATTTATATCTAAATTTATAGGCCTTATGGATAAAAAAGGTTAAAAATTAAATTATATGCATTTACAAATTTCACATTGTTGTAATTATATCCAATACTGTATTTGAAGTCAAGTCATTTTAATATAATAATATTATTCCACTCTTTTTGCATTTAAACTTGACAAAATGCTCAGAGGTCACCATAACTGAAACATCAGAAGATGAATGTGAATATGAAGAGGTAACTTATTAACTTTCCATCTCAATGAGTTCACTATATTCACTCCTATGAATGGTTTGTCTTATTTTCTGAGCATATAGAGACTTTATTTAAGATAAACTAGTTTTTGAACAGAAGTTATGTTTTTGGCTGTGAGCTGGGAAAATGCCTTTTAACATGTGCACTAGCTGGGACGTCTGCCTGTTTGGGTCCCCTCAGCATCACTCCTTATGCTCAGCTCTTGTGTCCTCCCTCATCCATGGCTCCATAGATGGTCATTCCCTCACAGAACCTTCCCATCATCCCGATTGTTCTTAGCAGGATTGCCAGGCTGCCAGCACCAGTTGGAACTCAGGCCTCTGCTTTCTTCTGCCCTTCACTTTAGCTCTGTAAAACATGTTCCTGTCTCAGCATTTTCCTTTAATTCCTTGATCTTATCAAAATCTGCCATTACTTCTAAGACTTGGATATAAAGTCATTTTTAGGTGTCAGAAACTGAAGAGAACAGTGTGCAAGAGAGCCTGGCAGCCTGTGGCCTAGATAGGCAAGGGGCATGTTATTTATACATACTTAGTTGAACTCTGCAATGAAAAGATTTACTTTAGAAAGAAGTTTTCTGAAATTAAATGTAGATATATTTCCTTATGTTTCCATATCAGCATTAGCTAAAAATGATACTTTTTATTTAGTTGTATAGTTTACTTCCTCAGTACAAGACTCTATGTGAGACTTGCTCAATATTGTGCCCTATTTCTTGATTGTTAGGTGCATGGCCAACTATAGTATAAAGATTTGTCTAGAAAACTCCATATATAAAGAATATGTTTAAAATTACTTTATTGTAGTCTGTTGTTATGATTGTTATGTTATTCTTATCATCATTACTGATTTCTTATTATACCTAGAGTATAAATAAATTATAAATTATTGAATGTTTATATGGAAACAATAGTATGTTTAATGTTGGGAATGAAACATAGTTTGAAATACTACAGGATGTCTGAGAATATATTCCTCATATACATTGGGGACTGCTGTATGGTACTTGACATCTCTGCCCATTCTTCCTGCCCTTGTCTAGATACCAGATGACAATTTCAGCATTCCCGAAGGAGAAGAAGATTTGGCAAAAGCAATTCATATGATTGGAGAGCAGGCCACAGACATCCACATTTTGGTGAGAATTTGAACACTACTCTAGCTCTTAGTTCAAAGTGAATACATTTATATGAAGCTCTGAGAGTACCAACTTCAAATTATAAAATGGAAAACTATCATCTGAAATATCTTTTCTCTTTTATTAACTTTGTTTCTTTTTTTCTTTTCTTTCTTTCTTTCTTTTTTTTCTTTTGAGACAGGGTTTCTCTGTGTAGCCCTAGCTGTCCTGGAACTCACTCTGTAGACCAGGCTGGCCTTAAACTCAGAAATCTGCCTGCCTCTGCCTCCTAAGTGCTGCCCAGCATTTTTCTTTTTCTTTTGTAATGACTTTTCATAACACCTCCACTTAAAGCAAGCTTTATCTGTTCTTTGCAACATCTACATATAATGTCTACTCTTATATGAGTTTCCAACAACTAATACCTTCCCTGAGAACTAATTAATCCAATAAGAGATTAAACCAAAATTATTCAACACTGATATTGAATATATCAACTACAGATTATATAGCAGGCTTTATAAGCATTTTGTGTCTTTCTTTACCCAGAAGAATCAAGAATATATGAAACGTTTAACATTTCATGACACTTTCTTTTCTGGGACATGAACTAATTTGTTGGGAGTAAAATAAGAAATTATGTGTGATTATAATATGAGTTATAGCAAACAAGACTCTTGCTATCTTTATAACATTGAAAAGAATATTCAAAAATTGATCATAATTTAGTTAGCCTAAAAAACGCTTCACAATTTCATACCAATATTAATTTAAAAGGATGCAAGCTTGGCTTATTCAGTGCAAGATGGTGTCTTAGACTTTGTTCTTCCTATATTCATTTTATCCTCTTTATATTTAGTAGACTTCTGTCCTAGGAATGTAGTGAATCTTCCAACACCCTATATACATGACAATTGAAAGCAAACTAAGAAGGGAGACTCCATGAGAGCACAGTGCATTAGACCCTGCTATGATTGCACTAACATGACTCACAGTGAAGAATTCTGTAATAAAGTCAGTGGATATCTCAATGCCATGACTTATCAGAAAAAATTAAAACACAACCTTTTGAATGAAGTAAAAGGCATGATTAGTCAATAGTCATCTTACCTCTTAATTTATCATTTCAATAATAGAGACCATGGATTGAACTCTGAATAAAATGTATGTGTTTTATATTTAAAGTGATTCTTAAAAGCATGGAAGTAAAGGTAATGATTTTAGTTACACTTTATACTACAGTCTTTTTCAAGTGTTGACATAATTAGTTAGGGATATATGGGCATGTGGATATATATATATATATATATATATATATATATATATATATAGAGAGAGAGAGAGAGAGAGAGAGAGAGAGAGAGAAGGAGAGAGGCATGAATGCATGTATATCTCTGTAGGTATTCCTTAGAGACGGTCAGTATATAATTTTATAAAAGGAAAAGCTTACTCACAATTTAGTTAGGGTTCCTTATCTAAAATTTTCTTGTAAATGTAGTAATTTTTTTTTTACAAACTTTGATTCTTGTTTATCTTACTGTCTTTTATAGTATCAACATATCTAATGATTTCCCATTTTTGTAAACATTAGAATTTTGATTTTTAAATATTGGTGTAAAATTATGTTGCATTTTCTGAGTTTGGCTTTCTTTCCTCCTTTATCACCTTCTCTAAGACCTTCAGAAGAATAAAGCCATTTCTCGAGAATGTTTATGCCTTCCCAGAGTGTGATGGAGACCTGAAGTGCCACTCTTCCCACTTACAGTTCTAGTCTGTTTTGTAAAATGTGTTTAGTTTTCACAGGATTTGTATGTTATCATATAAAATCTTTATTGTTCGCCAAACATGGCCCACTCTGGAAATGGAAGCAGGTGTCACTCTGTGAGTTTGAGGCCAGCTTGCTTTTTATAGTGAGTTCCTGGACAGTCAGAGGTGCAGAGTACACCCTGTATGAACCTCCCTACCAAACTTTTATTGCAGCCATTTTTGGTGGCATACTATGGTAGTCTATGTTGAAGAGGCAGAGTCAGAGGGTCAGAGGGTCAGAGGGTCAGAGAGAAGCAGAGAGGCAGAGGGGCAGCGAGGGGCAGCGAGGGGCAGCGAGGGGCAGAGAGAGGCAGTGAGGCAGCAAGGCAGCAAGGCCGAGAGGCTGAGAGGAGATGCCGAGAGGCTGAGAGGCAGAGGCAGAGGCAGAATCATGAGTTGGAGGCCAGCCAGGGCTACACTATAAATGAAATTTTATTGTAATTATTTTAAGAGAAATAAGTACCTATTTCAGAATTTAAATTTTCATATGATAACTCTTGATTGTGATAGCTCACATAAACAGTCTGTCTGGAGTCTGCTATAATTTCCATGAGTGTAATAGCATGCTAAATAAAAAAGTATGAAAAGCCTCATGGGCATTTTTAGAAAATACAGAGAATGCAATCCCTTTTAGTCTGTAATTCTATTTCTCTTCTAGTTTTCCCAATTCCTTCTCTCATTTATCTTATATAAAAAGACTCTTCATACTTATTGAAAAATTATACTCTAAAATACTTTCAATTACTTTAAGAATTAACACCAGAAAAAGTGATAATTTAGTATACAGAGGATTAAAACCTCAGGCCTGGGGTTTGCTATGTCCCAGCATTTAAAAACTCATGTTAAATTTTTTGTGCTAAAATGTGTTGTTATAAAAAGTTATAGTTATGAATTAGTGATTTTCTTTGAGAAGTTGATCTCATGAAAGATCAATATTTTCAAACTTAACATAAATATGTGAAGCAATTTTATTAGTTATAGACTCAATGATTAAATCATGCTGAACATATCTGTTACTGAGTTCATTTGTTCTTGAGGTATTCATTTAACTTGAGTTAAATAACAAGAAACCGTATGTCCAAAGTCTGGCCATGACTTATCCATACCGGTATAATTGACTTTAAAGGAATTAAGGAGTTAATGGAGTGGAAGCTCAAATAAAGTGAATTTTATCTTTTAAGACTGCTTGGGTTGTAATATAACTTTCTTTACTCACTAGTAAACATCAGTTTTTAAATTCATTGATTATACCACACTTCAAAATATATCAGTTTACTTAGTTTTAATACATGACTCAGTGCCTCTCTGCAATTTAATAGTTGATGAGTTTTTAGGTCTGTAAAAGTTTTACATTGAGAGATCTTTTATACTCTTCTTCTTGCCCACTTAGCACATCTTAGGTCAATATTGTGTCTCTTTTTCTTAAACTACTACCTTTTGCTCATTCCAACCTTCCTTTAATTTCTATCTAAAACTATTTACAAATGAAAACCTCAAGCTTATCTCTTATGTTTTTAAAGTTGTCTTTTTTTTTTCTGGCTTTCCACTTAAACCTCTGGCTTGTTTCCAGGCTAGCTTTCCAAGCATACATAAGTCTGCCTTTGTTTTCAGCAGGCTTTTGGGTCCATGTGAATAGACTACTTGTATGTAGCAGCCTCATGGGCATTTTTAGAAATATCAAAGAATGCCCTCCCATTTAGTGTGTTTTTCTACTTCTCTTGCAGTTTTCTCAGTTCTCATCCATTTTTTTATAGAAATGACTTTTCACATTTATTGAACAAAAAGTTGAATAAACATTTTTACTATATGATGAATGGTTATTTTTAGAAATAATATTGAGCCCTATCCTAGCAATTATGCAGCTTTTCTATACTACTTACTATTATACTACTAAGATATGACCCCCGTCACATGGTCCTTAGCTTCTTCAGCAATCCTCGATACAGTTTTAGATAGAAATTAAAGGAAGGTTGGAATGAGCAAAAGGTTGTAGTTTAAGAAAAAGAGACACAATATTGACCTAAGATGTGCTAAGTGGGCAAGAAGAAGAGTATAAAAGATCTCTCAGTGCAAAGACATTAATTATGGGGATTTAGATAGTTTTATATACTGTTTAAAAATAGCTTTAGGGAGGATAGTCCAAGTTATTGGTCTCTAGTTAATCAATTAAACTGTATGCATTTATAACAATTTACTTTGAAATGATTTGTTTTTAATTATGTGTAAATGATTGTGTCTGTGTGGTTCTGTGTACATTAGTGCTGGTACCTGTGGAGGCCAGAAGAGGGTGTGAAAGCTTTGGAGATTGAGTTACAGGAGGTGACCTCCCCACATGGGTACTGGGAACTGAACTTCGGTCTTCTGGTAGAGTAGCATGTACCCTGTTAACCATTTTTTTTTTTTTTTTTTAAGCAACAGTGAACTTTTTTTTTTTTTTTAATTTCAAATCTTATTTCACCTTGCCATGTTTTTTAGTGTTAAAGCAACTACTGGGAATGATAACCTTTTTTTTTTTTGCTTAAGGCTTTTTAAAGGGACTATTCAGAAGTATGGCAATCCTTTTCTCCTGGATGCATTTTTCTATTAATATCCTTTACATTCTATATAACATTCCTGCTAAGAAAGAGAACTAGGAAATAAATATACTACTGAGTTTTTGTGGGCCCCCTTTCCCAACAATCAGCGAGTGAACTAGTGATTTCTGAACAATGACTTGAAGATGGTGGCGAGTTTACAGTTGTAGCTCTCTTGTCACTGTGACAGAATACTTGCTGCAAATAACCTAAGTGGGAAAACTTTCTTTTGCTTAGGATTTTAGAGGTGTCGAATATGGAAGGGAAGGCATGGTAGAACAGCTCACATGATGGTGGGAAGGAAGTAAAGTGGAGCCCTACGGGCAAGGGGCCAGGCCATGCTAAAAGCCCTCTAGGACATGCTTCTGGTGAACTCTGGCTTTAATTCAGGTCCCTACTTCCAAAGTACCACCCCCCTCTCAACAGTCTACTCATTCATCTTGTATAGTTTTATTCTGTTAGTTAATAGATAGTTATTAGGGCAGAGGCCTCATCATTTTGCTGTCTCTGGAAACATCCTTCCAAATATTACCTGTCTCCTAGACCCTTCTCACTCTAGCCAAGTTGACAATCAAGCTTAACAGTCACTCAACCCAATGCAGTTTTATGTGCTTTTAATGTAATTTTGTTATTTATTAAGTATCTCCATATTTCTCATATAGGTATTGAAATTTGTTCTTCCACAATAATTAATATTGTGGGTCTGGATACTTGAAGCATCGATAGAAACTATTCAGCTGTCCCATGCAGTATGAATGTTATTGTGGACAGTATGCTGACCAATGGCCAGTGGTTATCTTCTAAGCCTCTGTGGAGGTGGTGGGTTCATTTACTCCCATAATGATGGAATCATAGTACATGCCCCTTCGATCAAATGCTAATCTTGCTGCAGTATTTTGAAAATACAAGGTACCAAACTTGCTATATTATTTAGTAATATTTGAAAGAGTCAACAGGCCTATTCATTTCTTTTTCCTTTGTTATTCAGTTTGCTTTATTGTGCTGAAAGGGAGAGCTTACCTCTGTGTAGTTCTTCATAGGACCTAATCTTACTCATGTCACAGAACCTTTGTAATTGCTGAAGCTGTTTCTGGCTTTGGTCTCTGATTGTGTTCAGATACTCCTTAATCCAGTATTGTTCATAGTTCAGAAGGACCCAGTCCTGATTGGTGAAGTCTTGAAAGCTCAAATCCCCAAGACAAACCAGTTTTGGTTGGAAAAAAAGGCTGTATAACAAGGACGGAAGGTTAACTTCTGAGGATGCAATTAGTAATTTTTGGTTATTCAAAGGATACTTGCTGTCTTAATGTTATTATTATAGTGATAAAACACTGATGAAAATCAAATTGGGGAGAAAATTTTAGCTTACAGTTCCACATCACAGTCCATCACTAAGGTAAGTCAGGGCAGGAACTCAAGCAGGACAAGAACGTAGAGGCAAGAGCTGATGCAGAGGCCATAGAGGAGTGCTGTTTACTGGCTTGCTCTTCATGACTTCCTCAGCTAAGCTTTCAGTACCGTGGCACCACCTACATGAGATCTGAGTACTCAATAGCTTTTCTAGTCCAAAGTTTAAACACTATCAACACCCATACCCCAAGTAGTCTGTTTTGTCACAGCAACTTCGTGCTCCCAGTACCAACTTCTGTTTTATTTAGTGATTCCATTGCCGTGATGAAACATGATAGCCAAAGAATCTTAAAAAGGAAACGGCTTATTTAATCTAACAGCTTATATTTTATTATCCAGAAAAAGTTAAGACAGTGACTTGAGACAGGAACTTGGAAGCAGGAGCTGATGCTGAAGCCCTGAAGAGTGCTGCTTACTGACCTGCTCTCATGGCTTGCTCAACCTGATTTCTTATACCATCTAGGACCACCCACTGAGAGTGGTGACACCCCTGTGGCCTAAGCAGACCCACATCAATCATTAATCAAGAAAATGTCCCACAGCCTTGCCCACTAGACAGTCTGGTAGGGGCATTTTTCTTGACTGACATTATCTCTTCCCAAATGATCCTAGCATGTGTCAGGTTGACATAACAGCCAGCCAGCACAGTTGTCCAAATAGCTAATCATGCACTAATTGTATCCCTTCCTATATCACTCCTTGTATCCTTCAAAAGGGTCACTTCATCAGAAAAGGCAAGAATCTGGCAGGGTTAGGAGCTTTCTGAATATAAGATGCTGCAGAGGTGGGAACTGGTCCAGCATCACCGAGCAGTGAACTCTTATTCAGGATGTGATTGCTGAGGAGTCGATGCTGATACCCTGCTCAGTGAGACAGAGCTAGTGCAAGCTGCACTTTAGTTAGTGCATGGTACTTTAAGAACTGTCACTACTCTTAAAGTAGCTGTCTTCAGACACACCAGAAGAGGATATCGGGTTATTTAGATGGCTGTAAGCCACCATGTGGTTGCTGAGAATCGAACTCAGGGTCTTTGGAAGAGCAGTCAGTGCTCTTAACCACTGAGCCATCTCTCTAGCCCCCATTTTTATTTTTAAGTCATATACAATCCATGCCCCTGCTGCATTCTAAAATTCTAGAATGCGTCCATTTATTTCTGTATTAGTAACTCCAGAAAATGAAGCATTTCAAAAATTATTTTACTACATATAGATTGTGAATTTGCAAAATAAAATGGATTCAAATTGAATCACCAAGTCATAACAAAAGATTTAAAATGAGGAAACCAAGGCCTCTAAGAACAAACTTTAAGAAGTCATCGACAGCAGATACACCCAACCATTGAACTGAGCCTGGGGAACGAATGAGTTAGGGGAAGGACTGAAGAACCTGAAGGGGATTCCATAGGAAGAACAACAATATCAACTAACTGCACCACCCAGAGCTCTCAGGGACTAAATCACCAACAAAAGAGTATACATGTAGGGTTCCAGGGCTCCTGATACATATGTAGCAGAGGATAACCCTATCTGATATCAATAGGATGGGAGGCCCTTGGTCCTGTGGAGGTTTGATGCCCAAGGGTGTGTGATGCTAGAGCATACTAGAGGTGGGAGTGGGTGAGTGGGTGGAGGAGCACCCTCAAAGAGGCAAAGGGGAGAGGGAAGATGGGGAGAGCATGGGGGTTTGTGGAGTGTTAATTGGGAAGGAAGGGTAATATCATTTGTAGTGTAAACAAATAAAATGATTAATAAAAATTAAAAAAGGAAAGACAAAAACTTTTTTTTTTAATTAAAAAAAAAATGAAGTCATCAATATTAGTTCTTTGGGGTTTTGTTTTTTTCCTGTTCTGCCCAGAATGTTTCCAGAAATGTCGATGGGTAGATTGGCTCCATTAGATGGTAAGAAGGAAACTTTCATTTAAAAATGGGTTCTTTGTTTGCGTTGGGTTGGCCTTCCTTCCTGATGATGAAATCCTAGGTATGCATGCCTGAAGAAGACAGCAGCCTAGTTACCGCTTGGTTTGAAAATGTTTGTGTGAATGGCACCACGTGAAGACACTCACAAAGTGATGCTGGGGCAGCCAGTCATTAGTGGTGTTTCTGCTGGGCCTGTGGTTTGGATGTGTGAGCATGCTGAGTTGATTTCCAGTGTCCACACAGCATGGAAGCATTGCTTCCGGGATGCGCAAATGGAGTAGTGGATACTCATCTTAGAACACAATGAATTTTAGAAAAATTTCAAAAGTGCAAAGCTATATGGAAGATGAATGTGAATGCATTCTCTGAGGCGTTGCGTCCTGAAGGAGGGAGAGCAGTTATTTATAGTGTTGCAAGATCCCAAAATACAGTTAATGCTTGCAGATGTACAGCCGCTAGGAAGGACTGCACATTTATAATCACCCACAGTCTTCTCTTCTAACAAACCTTTTTTATATTTTGAAGTTGTGAATAGTCTTTTTATTTCATGATTTTTTTAATGTTATTATATTTTACAGTTCATTCTCCACTGTATCTCATGCTCACCCAATTTCCACAGTTGGAGGTATAAATTGTGTAAAAATCTTTATGCATTTTTTTTAAAAGACTGCAAAAATGTGTTTGAACATTGATGTTTTGAATGTGAACACTGTACCCAAAGCTCTGAATGTCCTCCTTAAATGAAGGGGTCCCTTTTGCAGAGCTGTGTTAGTGATGGTAACATTTCTCAGCTCTGTAGTTGATCACAGGATGTATAGGTGACTCAACATGGCTTTTGCGGATATCTTTAAAAAACCTAACCGGGCTAAACTTGGTAATTCTGATGACTTCACTTATAAAGCTCAGCTCATTTGTCTCCTCTTAGTGGGGGATGTCTATGCCTTTTATCCTGACCTTTTACCCAGTGAATATGCTTTGTCTGCTCATAACTAATACCCATCAACTGCCATTAGTGTATCTGAAATTTCCTGTGAAAGCAATCACCTCTTTACTATTATGTTAAATATTTTTGTTTCATAAGGAAGTTTTTTAAAAATGTAAACACACAAGATCGTTTTTTCACAGTTTGTTTTTGGGATTTTTGTTTTCATCTTTTAAGAATTTAGAGTAAGAATTTTCATCTATCGCCACTTCAAAATCTGAGTTTTTGCCTTGTGGTTATAGCCCAAATCCCATTCTTTCAGTGAGACCTTCCTCTACACCAGTTTTAGCAATGCTACAGTACTCTACACACATACTTAGCTTATATGGGAATTTTCCTGTCTTCAAGACTCTACCCTTACATTCCTAAATACTTACTGCTATTTGTCAGAGTGTGTGGGATATTCACATGTGAGCACAGATAACACCCGTATACACACAAACACACATACACACACACACACACACACACACACACACACAACTAGTTGTCCATATTTTGACTCTATCCACTCAACTATTACATTAGGAATAAGAGATGTTTTGTTTCACCAGTGCTTTATTCTTAGTCATTAAAATAGACCCTGGTATATAATACTTGAGCAAAATAAGGTTAAAAAATAAGTAAGTGAAGGGTCTATTGTTCTCTTAATAAAAATATTGATGTTTATAGAATAAATAATTGCACATTTAAATTTCAGGAACAACGAACCATTCTTCCTTCAAGGCATGTAATGCAAGAAGCCATAGAAGATTTTCTCTGCAATTTCCTGATCAAAATGGGGATGACTAGAACTCTGGACTGCTTTCAGGCCGAATGGTAAACCACTTTGTAACTAAGTCATGTGCCGGAATGCTCGCAACATTCACATGTATAAATTTATTAGCTTTCTCAAAGAACCTTACGATAGTGAGTGCTTTAGTTTCTTTTCTTGTTGCTGGGATAAAATACAAAAGCATCTAAAGGAAGAAAAGCCTTATTTGGGAGACGGTCTATGGTACGTTACGTTACGTACACCCCCTTATGGTGGGGCTGTCAAGACCTCTGTTTACACGGCATCTACCGTCAAGAAGCATGGACCACGCTTGCATGCCCGTGGTCAGCTCACCTTGTCTGTTTGTCCAGGATCCCCTGCTCTAGCAGGATTCTCTCAGACCCACCAGAGATACAAATATTGACACAGAGACGTTTTAATATGTGAAAGCTTTGACCTTTTAGCTAGAGTGGTATCCCAGCTACTCTAAACTTTACCAAACAGATCCTGGCACTACTTCCTGCAGCTCTGCCTCTCTGCTCCACTATGGTCTGTCAGTTTCCCTCCGCGTCCACTGGTGGAATCTCCACTCTGCTGCTTCCATCAGTGTCCCTCCCTCTGCACAGCTATGGGAGGTCATATCCTTAATATAGCAAATCAGATGCAATTCTTGCTGGTCTTAGGCAGATGAGGAATGAATATTTACAAAATATGAGACCAGTGATGGGCCATAGATATAACAATACCAAGCTCCTACCAGCATTTAGCTCTCTGCAGGTAAATAATTAAAAATTGAATATACAGAGACAAATCTTTATAAAACGTACTCCAATACCCTGTCCAGGTAATGGTCTGTCTATAATTAAGGTGAATCTTCCTGAATGAACAAAATCTAAATAAATGTACACAAGCATATTCAGAGACCCAACTCCTAGGGGACTGTAGACTATGTCACATTTACAATTAATACCATCATTGTAAACTTATATATATGGATAGAAATTGTTCCAGTTTCCATGTTGAAACCACATTACTGACACACAACTCACAGAGTATCTTTCCCAACAAAACTTTTCAGGATTTTCAGCAACAGCCTTTTCAGTATTCAGCTTTAGCCTCTTTTCAAATGATCAAGGCAATGAAATGTCCTCTGTAGTTTTATAGTAAAAAGTCATTTTTGAAATATTTTCCTCTTGGTTTTACATAATTTATACTGGTACCTTTTGTATTTAGATATTCCCCTAACACTATTACCTTTTTATTTATAGTGAAAATGATTTTTTTATCTATTTATACAGATGACTGATTCTTATTCTAAAAATATTACTTGATTTGAAGCAAATTGAATAGAATTTTCAAGTATTACCCCAACATAATGTTGTTGTTAAAACTAAAACCTTTAGTGTCTGATTGATTGTGAAAATCAGCAGGCATGCTGTCTTTGTACATATATAATTATTTAATTATTTTTGGGTTCCTAACACTCTTTATTTTTACCAGATATTACATATTATAGAAAGTGGAATTTATATAAAATATGCTTACAGAGTTTTGTGGCTGAATTCTAATTTTTAAAACTGTATCAGTGATACAAGTTTATCTTTCATTTTCTTAGAATACTGAGAATATGTACCTAGAACTAATCAGTTTGGGTTTTTTTTTCTTTTTCTTTTTTTTTTTTTTACTTTTTATTTTTCTTCTTTTTTCTTCTTTTTTATTTATAAAAATTTTTTAAATTAGATATTTTCTTTATTTACAATCCAAATGATATCTGCTTTCCCAGTTTCCTCTCTGAAAAAAACCACTATTTTCTCCTCCCTCACTCTGCTGACCAACCCACCTCTCCCTCTTTCTGGCCCTGGCATTTCCCTACACTGGGGCATAGAACCTTTACAGGACCAATGGCCTCTTCTTCAATTGATGACGAACTAGGCCATCCTCTGATACATATGCAGCTGGAACCATTAGTCCCACCATGTGTACTCTTTGGTTGGAGTTTAGTCCCTGGGAGCTATGAGGGTACTAGTTAGTTCATATTGTTGTTCTTCCTATGGAACTGCAAACCTCTCTAGCTCCTTCATTGGGGACCTTGTACTCAGTCCAAAGGATGGCTGTGAGCCTCTACTTTTGTAATAGTCAGGCACTGTCAAAGCCTCTCAGGAGACAACTATATCAGGCTCCTGTCAGCCAGCACTTGCTGGTATTCACAATAGTGTCTGGGTTTGATGATTGAATATGGGAAAGATTCCCAGGTGGGACAGGCTCTGGATTGTCCTTCCTTCAGTCTCTGATCCCTACTTCTCTGCAATTCCTTCCATGGGTATTTGTTCCCTCTTCTAAGAAGGATCGAAGTATCTACAAGTTGGTCTTTCTTCTTCTTGAGTTTCTTATGGTTTGTAGATTGTATCTTGGGAATTCCAAGATTCTGGGCTAATGCTCACTTATAAGTGAGTGCAAACCATATGTGTTCTTTTGTGATTGGGTTACCTCACTCAGGATGATGCACTCCAGATCCATCCATTTCCCTAAGAATTTCATAAATTCATTGTTTTTAATAGCTGAGTAGTACCCCATTGTGTAAATGTACCACAATTTTGTATCCATTCCTCTGTTGAGGGACATCTGAGTTGTTTCCAGCTTCTAGCTATTATAAATAAGGCCGCTATGAACATAGTAGAACATGTGTCCTTATTACATGTTGGAGCATCTTCTGGGTATATGCTCAGTAGTTGTATAACAGGGTCCTCTGGTAGTACCATGTCCAATTTCCTGAGGAACTGCCAAACTGATTTCCAGAGTGGTTGTACCAGCTTGCAATCCCACCAGCAATGAAGGAGTGTTCCTCTTTCTCCACAACCTCACCAGCATGTACTGTCATCTGAGTTTTTGATCTTAGCCATTCTGACTGGTGTGAGGTAGAATCTCAGGGTTGTTTTGATTTGCATTTCTCTGATGACTAAGGATGTTGAACATTTCCTTAGGTGCTTCTCAGCCATTCAGTATTCCTCAGCTGAAAATTCTTTGTTTAACTCTGTACCCCATTTTTTATAGGGTTATTTGGCTCTCTGGAGTCTAACATCTTGAGTTCTTTGTATACATTGGATATTAGCTCTCTATCAGATGTAGGATTGGTAAAGATCTCAATCTGTTGGTTGCCATTTTGTCCTATTGATAGTGTCCTTTGCCTTATAGAAACTTTGCAATTTTATGAGGTTTCATTTGTTAATTCTTGATCTTAGAGCATAAGCTATTGGTTTACTGTTCAGGAAAATTTCCCATGTACCCATTTACTCGAGGTTCTTCCCCACTTTCTTTCTATTAGTTTCAATGTTTCAAGTTTTATGTGCAAGTCTTTAATTTACTTGAACTTGAGCTTTGTACAAAGAGATGAGAATGGATTGATTTGCATTTTTCTACATGCTAACTGCCAGTTGAGCCAGAACCATTTGTTGAAAATGTTGTCTTTTTTCCACTGGATGGTTTAACTCCTTTGTCAAAGATCAAGTAACAATAGGTGTATGATTCATTTCTGTGTCTTCAATTCCATTCCATTGATCCACTGCCTGTCACTGTACCAATACCATGCAGTTTTTATCACAATTGCTCTGTAGTAAAGCTTAAGGTCCAGGATGGTGATTCCACCAGATGTTCTTTTATGGTTGAGAATAGTTTTCGATATCCTAGGTTTTTTGTTATTCCAGATGAATTTGCAAATTGCTCTTTCTAAGTCTGAAGAATTGAGTTGGAATTTTGATGAGGATTGCATTGAATCTGTAGATTGCTTTCTGTAAGATGGCTAATTTTACTATATTAATTCTGCCAATCTATGAGCATGGAGATTTTTTTCCATCTTCCGAGATTTTCTTTGATTTCTTTCTTCAGAGACTTGAAGTTCTTGTCATATGGATCTTTCACTTGTTTGGTTAGAGTCACACCAAGATATTTTATATTATTTGGGACTATTGTGAAGGGTCTTGTTTCCATAATTTCTTTCTCAGCCTTTTTATCCTTTGTGTAGAGAAAGGCCACTGATTTCCTTGAGTTAATTTTATATCCAGCTTCTCTGCTGAAATTGTTTATCAGGTTTAGGAGTTCTCTGGTGGAATTTTTGCAGTCATTTAAGTATACTACCATATCATCTGCAAATAGTGATACTTTTACTTCTTCTTTCCAATTTGTATTCCTTTTATATCCTTTTTTTTTGGTCTAATTTTTCTGGCTAGGACTTCAAGTATAATATTGAATAGGTAGGGAGAGAGTAGGCAGCCTTGTCTAGTCCCTGATTTTAGTGGGATTGCTTCAAGTTTCTTTCCATTTAGTTTGATGCTGGCTACTGGTTTGCTGTATATTGCTTTTACTATGTTAGGTATGGGCCTTGAATTCCTAATCTTTCTAAAACTTTTATCATGAAGGGGTGTTGGAGTTTGTCAAATGCTTTCTCAGCATCTAGTGAGATGATCATATGTATTTTTTCCTTTGAGCCCATTTATAAAGAGGATTATGTTGATGGATTTCCACATATTGAACCATCCCTGCATTCCTTGGATGAAGCCTACTTGATCATGATGGATGATTATTTTGATATGTTCTTGGATTCAGTTTGCAAGAGTTTTATTCAGTATTTTTACATCCATATTCATGAGGGAAATTGCTCAGAAGTTATAAACCGCTCAATTGTCTTGCCAGCAAGAATGCACGCGGACACCAGGATCCTTCTGCAACAGGCATTTATTACATCTTTAAGAGGAAGACCCCAAGCCCTGAAAAGGCACTGCTTATATATACCCTGGAGTGGCGTATTCATTTCTGATTGGCTGTTTGCTCATTACCTCATGTGATGCCCTGGGATAGGCTGTGACTTGGCGCTCTCTGGCCCTTAGCACATGTGCAGACTACTTGTTTACAGGGAGAGGACACTAGATGCCGGCGCCATATTGTAATGGCGACTGAGCCAGCTTGGGCGTGGCTCTATACATCTCCCCCTTTTTGTTTTAAATGATAGGCTCTGGCCGATACCTCGTGTCTTAGGCTAGCTGATGTGCTGTCCATTACCAGCACCAAGAGATCAGTGGGATCCTTTGGATCACTACTCATTGGTGTGCTCCTGGTTTATGGCATCAGCCTAATCCTGTCGTAGGGGCCAAAGGCAGTGGGCCTTGAGGACAATGGCAGTTTGACTCACTCTCCCGTGTGCAATGGGATAAGACCCCACGGGGTGCAAGAGCTAAGTCTCGCTGACCATTAGCTTTTAAGTATTTATTTTGTTTTTAGCATGCTGAGCCAAATATCGGGAGAGGCTCATTGCTCTAGTGTAGCAAATGCTTGGGCAATTACTACCTTGTCATGTTTTTGTTAGGCTCTGAGCTTGCAAACCATCCAGAGAAGAAACACTAAGCCAGCACGCAAGGCAACACCAAACAGGCCAATTCCCACCCATTTCTTAAGGAAAGAAAAGGCTGAAGAAATCTAGGAGGTAAATTTCCTTGAGCCAGGGACAGATCTAATATTCTGAAGAGCCAAGATGAGGACAGGAATTATCTACCGGGATATCTTTTGGGGAGCCATCTTCTGTGATGAGGATTTTTCGTGTCAATCGCTCCGGCAGCCAGAATGGGTTGTTTTCTTCCTGTGGGAAAACACAAACAGCTCCCCTGGATCTTATCAAGATAGGATCGGGCCCTTCCATTGGTCAGTCAAGACATCCTTCCACTTGACCATTTCTTTTGGCCTATCAGGCTCTAAGCAATGGCGGTCAGCAGCCGAATGGCCCTGACTATCCAGATTTAGAAAATTAAGAGTAAAGAGTGCTATAGAAACGGTTACTCGTGGCACTAAGGGTAGAGCCTCCTCGACTCCCCCTTTTTGTTTTATTAGATAAGATTTTAGCGTGCGATGAGCCCGTTCTATGATGCCTTGTCCTTGAGGATTGTATGGAAATCACACACAAGCCAGGATATTTCCACTCGCAGCCTACTTGTGCTAGCTGCCAAAGGGTATTTATTTGTTCTGACTCAGCTGCATCACGGCAGCTGCTAGTCCTGCATTGGTTAAAGGTCCTCCTAGCTCTCTACACACTTTCATCCATGCTTTCAATCCCTTACTCTTATAAGGCGTGATAGCAGCACGGTACTCCTTTGTGCACTGCTCATAAACCAGCTGTTTGATCAGCGGCATGGCTACATCTAGATCACCAAATATTATCCCTGCAGCTTCTACTAGTCTAGCCACAAAGTCAGAAAACGGTTCCATGGATCCTTGTAAAATCCCTTATTGGGCAAGGACTTCCATGCCTTTATAGCAATCTGATTCACCTGCTCAAAGACTTGCAATGGGTAACCAGTCTGTTGATTAGCAAAACAACCTTGCCCCAAAAGCATATCCCTAACTCAGGCTTGATTCCCAGCTGCGCAGTTAGCGTCTGCCTGTTCATTAGCAAATTAAAGTGAAAGAGGCTGTGATCCGTAAGTATGGACTCAGCCAAGGACTTTATAACCTTAAAGTCCAAGGCTCATGAAAACGCTGACCCTATGCATCTTGAAAAACTGGATAAACAAGTGACAATTCAATTCTAACTGTAGGGTCGATAGTAGGCCCTGCATCCAACTGTCCTCCTCTGACTCTACTGAATGCTCCTCTCCTATCTGCTCCAATGCTGCCTGGGAGTTCGCCGCGGGAAGCCGCGAGGTTCCTATTTCCCGCCTTCTTTTGCTCTCGATTTTGCCGCCCATCTGGATGGTACCTTTCCTCCCCACAGCGGGCCGCCTCTTCATCTAGGTTCTCCCCCTCGGTGGGACTCAGTTCTTCTAACTCAGAGCTATCAAGCCCCAAGACCTCTAGTTCCTTTACCGGATCCTTCGTATGCTTCTCTCCCAGGGCGTCCTTTCCCTTATCTCTCGCTTCCGCGGACTGAGCGTCCTTGGAAGGGCCTATTTTCGTTTGAAGCATGCCTTTTCTTTTTTCTCTCTGAGCTCCTAGTCTCCTATCCCGCTCTGTTTCTGACATGTTGTCTTGTAAGCAAAATGAAACCTAAAGAACAAGACCAAACATACCTCTCTGAGCATACCTTTGTCCTTCAGTTCTGAATCCTCCCCGTGAACTGGGGGTCCCCTCGGTGCCTGTCCCAGGTTTTGGCACCATCTGTGAACCGCACAATCGTCTTGCCAGCAAGAACACACACGGACACCAGGATCCTTCTGCAGCAGGCGTTTATTACATCTTTAAGAGGAAGACCCCAAGCCCTGAAAAGGCACTGCTTATTTATACCCTGGAGCGGTGTGTTCATTTCTGATTGGCTGTTTGCTCATTACTTCATGTGATGCCCCGGGATAGGCTGTGACTTGGTGCGCTCTGGCCCTTAGCACATGCGCAGACTACTTGTTTACAGGGAGAAGACACTGGATGCTGGCACCATCTTGTAATGGCGACTGAGCCAGCTCTGGCGTGGCTCTCTACAAGAAGTTTCCTTTCTTTGTTAGATCTTGGTTTAGGTATCAGAGTAATTGTGGCTTCATAGAATGAATTGGGTAGAGTACCTTCTGTTTCTATTTTGTGATATAGTTTGAGTAGTATTGGTATTAGGTCTTCTTTGAAGGTCTGATAGAATTCTGCACTAAACCCATCTGGTTCTGGACTTTTTTTTGTTGGGAGGCTATTAATGACTGTTTCTATTTCTTTAGGGGATATGGGACTGTTTATATTGTTTATGTGATCCTGAGTCAACTTTGGTACCTGGTATCTGTCTAGAAAATTGTATATTTCATCCAGGTTTTCCAGTTTTGTTTAGTATAGCCTTTTGTAGTAGGATCTCATGATTTTTTTGATTTCCTCAGTTTCTGTTGTTATGTCTCCTTTTCATTTCTTATTTTGTCAGTTAGGACACTGTCTTTATGCCCTTTAGTTAGTCTGGCTAAGGGTTTATCTATTGTTGATTTTTCTCAAAGAACCAGCTCCTGGTTTGGTTGATTCTTTGTATAGTTCTTTTTGTTTCCATTTTGGTTGATTTCAGCCCTGAGATTGATTATTTTCTGCCATCTATTCCTCTTAGGTGAATTTGTTTCTTTTTGTTCTAGAGCTTTTAGATGTGCTGTCAAACTGGTAGTGTGTGCTTTCTCCAGTTTCTTTTTGGAGGCACTCAGAGCTATGAGTTTTCCTCTTAGGACTGCTTTCATTTTATTGTATAAGATTTGGCATGTGCTTCATTTTTATTAAACTCTAAAAAGTCTTTAATTTCTTTATTTCTTCCTTGACCAAGTTATCATTGAGGAGAGTGTTGTTCAGCTTCCATGTGTATGTGGACTTTCTATTGTTTATGTTGTTATTGAGGACCAGCCTTAGTCCCTGGTGATCTGATAGGATGCATTGAATTAGTTTTATCTGTTGAGGTCTGTTTTGTGACCAGTTATATGATTAATTTTGGAGAAGGTACCATGAGGTGCTGAGAATAAGGTATTTCCATTTGTTTTAGGATAAAATGTTCTGTAGATATCTATTAAATCCATTTGTTTTGTAACTTCTGTTAGTTTCACTGTGTCTCTGTTTCCATTATCTATCCATTGCAGAGAGTGGGATGTTGAAGTCTCCCACTATTATTGTGTGCGGCATAATGTGTGCTTTCAGTTTTAGTAAAGTTTCTTTTATGAATGTAGATGCCCTTGCATTTGGAGCATAGAGGTTCAGAATTGAGAGTTCATCTTGATAGATTTTACCTTTGATGAGTATGAAGTATCCTTCTTTACCTTTCTGATCACTTTAGGTTGAAAATTGATTTTATTCAATATTTGAATGGCTACTCCATCTTTTTTCTTGGGATCATTGGCTTGAAAAATTGTTTTCCATCCTTTTATTCTGAGGTAGTGTCTGTCTTTGTCACCGAGGTGGATTTCCTGTATGCAACAAAATGTTGGGTCCTGTTATGTGACCAGTCTGTTAATCTATTTCTTTTTATTGGGGAATTGAGTCCACTGATATTAAGAGATATTAAGGAAAAGTAATTGTTGCTTCCTGTTATTTTTGTTGTTAGAGTTGGAATTCTGTTCATGTGGCTATCTTCTTTTAGTTTTGTTGAAAGATTACATTCTTGCTTTTTCTAGGATGTAGTTTCCCTCCTTGTGTTGGAGTTTTCCATTTATTACCCGTTGAAGAGCTGGATTTGTGGAAAGATATTGTGTAAATTTGGTTTTGTCATGGAATACCTTGGTTTCTCCATCTATGGTAATTGAGCGTTTTGCTGGGTATAGTAGCCTGGGCTGGCATTTGTGTTCTCATAGGGTCTGTATGACATCAGTCCAGGATCTTCTGTCTTTTATAATCTTGAGTGAGAAGTCTGGTATAATTCTGATAGATTTGCCTTTATATGTTACTTGACCTTTTTCGCTCACTGCTTTTTAATATTCTTTGTTTTGTGCATTTGGTGTTTTGATTATTATGTGAAAGGAGGAATTCCTTTTCTGGTCCACACTATTTGGAGTCCTGTAGGTTTCTTGTATGTTCATGGCCTCTCTTTCTTTAGGTTAGGGAAATTTTCTTCTAGAATTTTGTTGAAGATATTTACTGGCCCTTTAAGTTTGAAGTCTTCACTCTCTTCTATACCTATTATCCTTAGGTTTAGTCTTCTCATTGTGCTCTGGATTTCCTGCATGTTTTGGGTTAAGATGTTTTTGCATTTTTTGTTTTCTTTGACTGTTGTGTCAACGTTTTCTATGTTATCTTCTGCATCTGAGATTCTATCTTCTATCTCTTGTATTCTGTTGGTGATGCTTGCATCTATGGCTCCTGACTTCTTTCCTAGGTTTTATATCTTCAGAGTTATCTCTCTTTGTGATTTCTTTATTGTTTATACTTCCATTTTTAGATCCTGGGTGGTTTTGTTCAATTTCTGTACCTATTTAGTAGTGTTTTTCTGTAATTCTTTAAGGGATTTTTGTGTTACCTCTTTAAGGGCTTTTACTTGTTTACTCCTGTTCTCCTGTAATTCTTTAAGGGAATTTTGTGTTTCCTCTTTAAGGGCTCATACCTGTTTACCTGTGTTCTCCTGTATTTCTTTAGTGGAGTTATTTATATCCTTCTTAAATTCTTCTATTAGCATCATCTGATATGATTTTAAATCTGAATCTTGCTTTTCCAGGACTTTCTGTCGTGGATGTACTAGGTTCTGATGATGCCAAATAGCCTTGGTTTCTGTTTGTATGATTCTTTGGTTTGCCTTTCGCTGTCTGGTAATCTCTGGTGTTAGATGTTCTTGCTGTCTCTGGCTAGAGATTGTTCTTTCTGTTGGTCTGTAAGCCTGTGTCAGCAATCCTGGGAGATCAGCTTTCTCCTGAGTCCTGGGGTCAGAGCAACTGGAGACAAGCTCTCCTCTGGCATGAAAGGTGCACAGAGGGCTACAGAACAGTCCCACCTCCTGGGTGTAGATGGAAGCAGGAAAGACCCTGTCCCAGCTGCTCTGCTGTTTCTGCAACCTGTCCTCCCTGGCTGATCTTTTGTGTTTTTGCTTTTTTTGTTTTTGTTTTTGTTTTTGTTTTTTTTTTAATTTTGCATATATTTATATTGTATTGACATTTCTCTCCTCCCTCATATCATCCAAACTTCTTCTGAAAGTTTCTTACTTTGACTGCACATATAATATAATGCATTTTATGAGGAGAACTCATTTTATGAGTTCTTGCTTGCTCTGTAGCTCATGCTGACCTTCTGTGCATAGCACTTTGCATTAGCCTCCCAAATACTCATGATTCAGCCAGTATTGGCTGGATGTGTTTTTATTGTAGAAAAACAAACACAAAATATATAGAATTGTTGTGAATTCATGTTCTCTTGTGAAAGTAGCACACAATACTGGCCTCTTGTTAGGAAAAATGGAAAATAAACTAACAGTAATCTGGGCAGTTCATTTGACTTATATTCTTTCAATATTCAAACAATAAATTCAATAAGTCTTTTAAATCCAGTGTCAGAAAAGTATGATCTGGGAGCTACAACTCGCTTGCTTCTTGTTTTTATAAATAACATTTTACTGGAATTCAGCTGTGATTTCATGTACATATTGTAAACGACTGTATTCACGTTGACAAAGCAAATTTTAATTAGTCACAATGGTGTCCATGTGAATGGCAAAGAAGAAAGCATTTTTATAAGTTCTAAATTTTAGTATTACAGATTTTCCAACAAAAGTCCTCAAATTATTGTGTACATGTATATATACTACATATTTTATATAATGACACATATAAGTGTATGTATGTCAGTGTGGTAGAAATTTATCTGTGGAGTACTACAATGCTTCCACTGTAGGTCTGTTCAATGCTAGTCTATCTTCTTTCAAAAGTACTCACATAGGAAGTTAACTGATGGATCAGGGAAGACTGAAGATACTGAAATGAGAAAATGACAGTATATGCCTGAAATCTCTCACCCCTCTGTGTGCTGGACCACTCTCTGTGAACATGTCCTATTGCTCACACAGAGTCTGTCTCACGGACTTGGAGGTTTGTGTCACCATCACCCACTGACTTGAGCACAATACCTTCTCCTGTTACTTTCTCCTTCTTTTCCAATCCTGGGTACAATTCAGTTTGGCCTCTGTTCCTATATCATCACATTGATGATAGAGTTGTACTAAAATTCTGTTGAGGGTATTAAGACACAAAATTATATAGCATTTAATTACTAACTTAATTTGTACCAAATGAAAGAGATTATAAATTAGTATATTCCTTTAATTGATGAGCAAAGATAAATACTGCAGCTTTTTACTAATAACATTTGGTGTACTATAATGACTGTAGAAAATAAAAAAATACACTATTTAAATGTAAGTTGCATAAAATAATTAAAATGGTGATGTTTTAGACTAATTGCTTGAGAAATCATATTCTATCATTTTTATTAGCACAGTCTGCTCTTAGTTCTCCCAACAGTTGGATGTGGCAGGTAGCTGCTTCATTTCATGGATGAGGGCTTAGAGAGGATGGGAAATCTCTCTGAGGAAATGCCAGCAAGTCACAGACAGTGTTAGAGTCAGCCAGGCCAGACTGATCTCCAGCTCCACTCTCCTAACTTCATTTCCTGGACAGAGTCTGGGGGAGCTTACAACGTGTCTTGATTTAGAGCTTAGATTTGGTCTGGTTTCCATTTTGTAATTACAAGGACACTAGTAACTTCTCCAACTTGATAGCCTGGTTTGGCTTCCGTCTATTTCCGCACTGAAACCTTTCACAGTGATTTCCACATTGCCACTTCCAGTGATAGTCCCTACTGTCAGTGTGCACTTCTTCCGTTAGCATTTACTTCTTCCCTCCTGGGACTTTTCTTCACTTGATGAGCCCTTGGCTATTGCTTTCATAGTTTCTCTTACTGCCTCAGTCTTAGATTCTTTTCATAGTGTTTGCTTTCTCCGCTCACCCCAATGATGAAACACTGGAGTCTATTATGAATCAGTTACAGGCAATTTTTATTGGTTGGTTACTTGATTATCTGAACTAGTCTGTTCTAGTGTCACAACTAAAGCAACATTTATATATAAATAAGGTGTGAGTTTTAATTGCCTGCCTTGACTTTCCCCTGAACTTCTTTTTTTTTTTTTTTTGATATTTTCTTTATTTACATGTCATATATCTCCTTTCCCAGTTTACCCTCCGAAAAAAAAGAAAAAATAAACAAAACAAAACAAAACAAAACAAAACAAAAATGAAAAAAAAACCCAAAACAAAAAAACCACAAAAACAAAAAAACCCTGTTCCCTGAACTTCTGACATGTCGCTCCATGAATGCCTGCTCACTATATTTGATATGGGTGGAAACAATCCCTTGGTTTTTCCAACTCTGGTTCCTACTGTCTTTGCTTCCAGTGTGTTAATGGCTGTCTGTTACTGAGCCCCAGAACTGGACACCATCATTGTTAACACCTGCAGGGGATTCATTAGGGACTCCTGTTAGCGGTACCTTTCCAGCTAGTCCAATAGGTTCCCTCCTTGTTCAGCTGACCATCTTCCCTCTTTCAGGTTGTCATGTGTTCCTTTAGAGTCTCTTTCTTGAAATAGATTTATCCTCTTGAAACATAAATCTGATCACTGTATTTTTTTTTCTTTTTACACCAAACATACCCATGCATCATCCTGATGCAATGCCTCCTTGCATTGGTTCTGAGATTTTTTTTCAGCTCCTCCTTTGTTCACTATGTTGGCTCCAGTCCCACTATTGTACAGGTCCTGGCTTTGTGCCTCTCCTGTAATGCTGAACATGTCTCTGTCTCTGTGCCTCTGTGCCATGGACTGGATTCGCTGCGGGGACCTCTTTTTCCTCAGGATGAGAGTTCTGCTCAGGTGGGCAAAAAATTCGGCAAGTGACGAACAGAGTCGACACAAGGAAGTGCAGGATCTGAGTGTATTTCTTAAAAATGGCATCAGGCTTTTACAGTCATTACAAAAGAGAAAGGAAAAATCTGGCAGCTCAGCAGTTGAGGTACATCTGAGGCCACCTGAAACACACTGGGTCTAAAGCAGCCACCTCTTCTGGACAGGTGCTGCACCCCGGGGGCACAAGTGCTCTGGGCCTGTCGGGGAGAGGGGGAGCTGCGGACTGCATGAGGCTTGAAGCTTGAATGCTCTGTCTCAAATCTGAATGTGTAAGTCTGAGTCTGTGCACAAAGTGAAAACCAGGCTTATATAGTATACAGAAAACAGGGCAAATGACAAAAGTCACGTAGGCAGGTGAGGGCCACATAAAGATCAGTAAGATCAGACAGCAAGACAGAAGTCACGTAGGCAAGTGATGGTCACATCAAGGTCGGTAAGATCAGGCATCCAGGTGCAAAGCAAGAGAGCAGTGATGCCCTTCCCGGTGGCAGTCCCAAGCTAATTCTCTGGGTCTGTTGGAAGCAAGCACCAGGAAGTCCCAATCTAGCAGTTCCTGAAAATGCCCTTAAGTGAGGGAAGCCCTTCAATTATTCTCTGGTATGTAAAACAGTTCTGTCTTCTGTGGGATTGCTCTGAGAATTCTAACTATGTTTACAGTAGCAATAGTGCCTGACCTCTGTTGCTAACTCTCAGGACACCTTGTCTGATAAGGCAGCTTGCTTGTGAGGAATTCCAAGCTAACGACAACTTGGTAATAAATTAGGATATATTGGAACACTATGCTGGCCAGGGAACAACACCCAATCTTAAGTTTTAGCCATTTATGACTCATTTCTTGGGGAACCTTTATGCCTGAGTAAGGAGGCATGTTGACAATTGGAAAGACTAATCTGGAACACATCTGAGTTAGGAGATGGTAACGACTGACTGAATCCCCAGGAGGCACAAGCTCCCTTTGAAGTCATAATGCCTCTGGTCCATGATCAGGTTTTCAAGCCTGATACTACAGACTTTACTGGAGTAGATGAGTGGGCGTGGCACCTCTGCATTTACTTTTTGTATTGGGGCTCAGGTGCTCGTTTTCCACGGACCCACCTGGTGTCATCACTCCTTTCCCTCATGTCTCTGCTGGAGTCTGTCACTCCAGATGGTCAGTCATGGCTACTCTGTATAAAACAGTGCAAAACACCTGCCACCTTACTCCTCTGTTCTCTCTGCTTCCCAGAACTTATTACCATCTCTGCACCACTGGAAAGTCCATGAGCATAAGGACTAAGACACTTTTAACAGATTTGCTAAGAGTTAGATGTGTGGAACATACATGTCCTGTCACATTTTAAAAATCTAGATTCATGGATATTCCATCGTAATGAGATATTAATATTTGTTTAACTTATAAATAGAATATAGCAACTAACTTCTGTCCAATTCCTCAAGGTTGACATTCCGCATTACACACAGTCATTTTTAAAGTAGGAAAATGGAAATAAACTCTGTTGTTTGATTTGTCCTAGGTATGAGTTAATACAGAAGAGAGGAACTGACCTTAGAGCCCTGGGTAATGTTCCAGATGTCTACAGCCAGGTGATGCTTTTAGAGACTGAGAACAAAAACTTGAAGAAAGAATTGAAACACTTCAAACAGGCAGCAGAGTATGTTAAGATCACAGTTCCCTTTTTTATTCAGGCTAAGTAAAACTAAAGATGGATTAGGATGATATACATGTAACCTACTCTGAGAAATTTAATTCTGGGCAACTGAATTATATTAAGTTCCAGTTGTATGGATGTGTAAAGCTTTTCAGGTGAGTTCATTGGGCAGGGAACTGGAACCCCTCTCAAGTACAGCTCACCGATGGAGTGGGACACAGGCCTGTGTAGCAGATGGTGAATTTGTTGCACAATGGGTTATTTTCTTGTGCGTGTGATCATGTTTTGTGGTCTGTGAAATTTTCTCTTGTGTAGATAAGCTAGTCTCAGAAACAATCATGAAACTAATAGAAAGAGTGGAAGGGAGGAGCTAATGTGTTCTTCGTAACGTAATTTGAGTATTTTACAATCCTTCCTAATGAACAGTGTTCGTTGAGCTTTTGCTCTGGTGGGACGGACAGTGCAGATGTAAGGGTGGGAGACACATGAACTTGTAAGGATGCTATAATTAGGTTTCCTGGAACCTTGATACTGTCTCTTTAATGATATCCCATTAGAAAGGAAGTCTCCACACGATAGTCTTCCTCCCACCCTCTGCCACCCACCTATTACACTTTTGTTCTCCTAGTGTGCATGCACAACTTTGAAAGAAAATGTTCAGTGCTGTTGCTGTTGTATTTACTAGCTTACTTTTCAGTTGAAATAAGTAATCACCTTTTTGTGTGTGTGTGTGTGTGTGTGTGTGTGTGTGTGTGTGTGTTTTCTTCTAGACAGAGTTTCTCTGTGTAGCCCTGGCTGTCCTGAAACTCACTCTGTAGACCATGCTGGCCTCGAACTCAGACATCTGCCTGCCTCTCCCTTCCAAGTGCTGGGATTAAAGGCGTGCGCCACCACCACCCAGCAACACCAAGTTTATAATGCCAAGTATATGAAGAGAAAAAAATTAAATAACCTGTTTTGTTCTGTTATTTTACTTATATTGTTATTAACACAGGTTTTATTCTCAAAACTTTTATTCTCAAAACAAATCCCTGAAAGGGCCTTGCTTGGTTTGTAATGTCTAGGCACAGATGAGAGTCTCAACAACTATAAATCTAAGTTTTCCACTCATCTTGTCTCCCTAAAATTAAAATAAATGTTGGTGACTAATTTTTGGCAACTGGCCAACCTATTTCTGACCAAGAGCTGTGTGAGTGGACTGAGATGAGGAGTATACACATGTCAGACAGCACCTTCAACTCTAGAGAGATCTCATGCTTTGTTCATTGACCATTTAAAACACTTTGTTTTAAATAGTAAACAGATTTAAGAAGAATCTTTCTCCGTTAAGCACATCAACACAATAATTAGAATAATAGGGCCACAACCAATACAGAAGTAGAGGCTCACAGCCATCCATTGGACTCAGCACAGCATCCCCAATGAAGAAGCTAGAGAAAGGACCCAAGGAGCTGAAGGGTTTGCAGCCCCTTAGGACGAACAACAATATGAACTAACTAGTACCCCCCAGAGCTCCCAGGGACTAAACCACCAACCAAAGAGTGCTACTCATGGCTCCAGCTGCATATATATCAGAGGATGGCCTCGTTGGTCATCAATGGGAGGAGAGGCCCTGGCCCTGTGAAGGTTCTATGCCCCAGTGTAGGGGAATGCCAGGGCCAGGAAGTGGGAGAGGATGGATTGGTGAGCAGGGGGAGTTGGGAGGGAACAGGCTTTTTTTTTTTTTTTTGGAGGGGAAAGTGGAAAAGAGGATATCATTTGAAATGTAAATAAAGAAAATATCTAACAAAAAATAAATTAAAAAAAAGAATAAAAGGGCCACCTTGTGGAAGCACAATATTTTAATATATTATACACACACACACACATACATATATACACATACACACAAATATACACACACTAAAGAAATATAACTCTGTATTGCCAAGTGAAAGAAATACTTGATATAGCTGTGCATTTACCAAATAGCAGTAAAGTGACATAGTTTTCACACTGCCTGCATAGATATCCTGTGCACCCGTAGGAGTGATCTGCTAGTTCCGCACACCTCATCTTTTCTCTGGAGAATTTTATGTTTTACAAAGTTCTATATGGTCATCCACAAGAACATGTTGCTAGAACCATTGCTTTGCCAGTGGCTTCCGTCTCTCGAAGGGCTTCCCTTGCTGCATCTGCTTGATCTGACTTTGAGTGGACAGTTTGGCCAGTGGGAATTTGTTGTAAGCTTTCCTTACAGTGCTGCCTTGAAGAGTTTCAGCCCTCATCTCTGAGTTATTGCTTTCATTTGCTAGCTTGCTTTCGAGTAGACACAGACATTTCAGGCAGTGTGCCAGCTCCAGGAGTACTAAGTAACCATTGTTGATTACAGGGTATTTATTTAATACTATATTAAAAACTGCAATTAAAGTTATGTAAGCTTTTATTCATGCAAATTGTTATTTTAATGTTAAAAGGAGCCATAATTAAAACTGGCACTCGAGTGAAATATTTCTTTGTCTTTGCTGAACTGTCACAGTGTAGTTTACCCTCAACAGTTTCTGGCTGTTGCTTGACTCTGTGGCTTGGTAATGCTTACAGTCCAGCGAGTGGAATAGCAAACTGGCTATTTACTTTCCTTCCCTTTTGTGTCAATCTGAAAGAAAAGCCTCTGACCCTTAGAGGAGGCTCAGTGCTTGCTAAGTGAGTCTTCTGTCTGATGTGGTTCTGAAGCACCTTCTGTTGAAGTAGTCCCCGGAGCATATTTTACTGAAATAGTGTCAGAAAATTGTGAATGAAGTTTTGCAAAGTATTCTCTGGAAACACAATTCATATATATTTGTTCCAAAATATAATCTTTTGGAACCTAGGCTTTTCATAATCTATTTTTCTAATAGCAATATTTTTCTAATAGCAATTTGTGTTAAACATGAGCTTCTTTTTATGGAATTTGGATGAATGCTTACATCTTTAGGATGAGGCTATTTCTTAAGGCTTGTTAAGCATAGATGTAAACTGATATTTAATAGGTGAAGAGATGCAGCTTATAGACATGCCATCTGGCATTCTTGATCATACAGGTAGCATTTAATGATGCATTGATTAAAGTGGGGGCTAGATCTGGCCAAATATGCATCTGTAACCCTGTGTGGTGGTGATGCTGGGGAGACAGGAGGATTGCTGCAGCTTCATTACAGCCAGTCTAGCCAGGGGTTCCCATAACACAAGTAAAGACGAGATCTATGGGACTAATCTGTAGAGAGAGAAGGACCTCCTCTGGTACCCGTGTGTGCACAACATTGCCATATAACACACATGAAGTGAAAGGCGTACTGTGCAATAAGAATGGTATAGTTAGTCTTCACTGACAGCACCAATGGATGTAGAATTGCCATGAAACACACCTTTTGTGACTTGGAGTGTTTCAAGAAAGATTTAACTGAGCAGAAAAGACCCTCATTTAATGTGGGTAGCCCCATCCTGTGAACTGGGATCCTGGACCGAATAAAGAGGAGGAAGTGAGCATTTATCTCCTACTGCGTCCTGCCTGTGCACACACTGTGAGGAGCCACTTACATTCCTACCCTCTTTCCTTTTCGGCTCTGACCCTAATAGTTACCTGCAGACCTAACCCTGATAAACACTTCCTTTCTTAGGGTGCTTTTGCTAGGTGTGTTGTCACAGACAGCAGAGGAATAACCAGTGTAGAACGTTGGTACTGAGAGTGGAGTCCTTGCTGTGGTAAACCTGACCGTGTGGTGGCTAAGCTTTGGCAATCACTTAAAAACCATTGTGAGGAATGTGGAGGATTTTGGAGCTGTGGCCCCAAGAAGGCCTAGAGTATGAGCAGCAGAGATTAATGAGCAATTCTTTTGGGAGCTTCAACGACCGGCATGCTGCAAGAAATACAGATAGTGGAGCAAAGCTTATGAGGTTTTCGAAGTCTAATGGGAACTTGCTATAATCCATTCATTTTACATTTTGGCAAAGAATCTTGTTGTTTACATCTGAATCATAAGATCTTTAGAAACTGAATTCCGAAGTAATGGACCGATTTGTTTGGTAGAAGAAATCTTAAGACACTATAGCATTTCGGATGTGTTATAGTTACTGCTGTCTGCTCTTGCTCAGGACTATAGTACAAGGAAAAATTACAGTGGTACATAGTTTAGTGGGGAGAGTGGTGTGAGTTTAGAGTCAAAGACAAAGTGAGTGGTCCAGTTGTGCATCAGTCTGACATTGTGGCATGACTTTTTCATACAGTTCGTACTTGAGAACTATGTAATTTAGTTAAAATCTCAATGTTTTAAGGGAGTGTGTTTTTTTCCTGTTGGGTGGTATTCATGTCTACCCTCTGCTCTCTGCTGTATTCAGTCCATGGCGAATAAATATGACAGCATCTGTAATTGTTAAAGGGGTTATCCTTACCAAAGAGAAATATGTTCGGTATGGGGACAAAAGAAAAACTATCCCAAAGGCAAGACTTCATCCACCACAGTTCCAGCTTATGAAAACCCATTTGAAAGGAGAGACCCTTAATTAAGGAAGCTGCTAATGGTTTTCCTTTCTTCGAAAGAGCAACCAAAGAAACATGTTCCCCTAAAATTATCCTTGAAGAAATAAAAAGATGCTTATGAAAAAAGATCCAGGCTACGTTTTGACCTGGCACCAGAATTTGAAAACACCATCCACGTGGTACTTTCTGTGCTTGTGCTTTTTGATAAACACAAGAGGAAGATGGTCATAGAGGCTTTTTACCAAGGTTTCAGAAAGTCTTTAAGTCCAGGCAGTGTGTAGCAGAGGTATATTTCCTATAATGAGGCTCTGAGGGTCCATTATGTGAAGATGGAAATGTGAATCCTATATTGCAATGAAGAGCCTAGGTTGGTAGAGATGCCAGACGGTTCAGTACACACCAAGGACAACTTCAGGCATAGAGCAGACTTGCTCCAAATGAGAGGTCACTGTGCTACAGTTGGCAGTGCTGGAGAGATGGAGCTACAGAAGACCATGGGAGCCCAGGTGAATTCATCCGCAGTTCCAGATGCCAGATGTAGAATTGAAGGATTTTGTGTTTTACCTACTGGGCTTCCTTCTTGCTTTGATCTGTCTCTTCCTAGCTTCCTATTATTCTCTTTTAGAATGGGAATGTTTATTATGTGCAGTTGTACATTGGAGGTCTGTAACTTGATTTTACATGGGGACACAGTTAAAAGATTACTTGAGTTTCAGAAGGAGTTTAGAGATTGCATTTTGAACAGCATTGAGACTGTTTTAGGGTGTGGGGACATTTAGAGATGTACTAAATTAACTTTGCATTATATGATGAAAATAGGACTTTAGGAACCGGAGGTAGAGCACTCCAATCTAATCTGGTGTCAGGCTGACTAGTGGGTGCAGTTGTGGTGTTTCCACTTCATTGCCAACTTTACTGGATTTGAATCATGATGGCACCACACATCTATGTATTTCTTTAATCCAAAAGTATTTAATGGAGAAGGGGAGATCTTGTCTAAGTTTGCATAGCAGCATCCCATGACACAGGATCCTGAACTAAATGCAAAAGGAGAAAATGTATTTAAGTGTCATCTCTCTCTGTATACTACAGAAACAAGGTAGACAGCTTGCTCTCTCTTCATTTTTCTGTACATTGATTTTATATATTTAACCATGTCACAGTTGGTAAGATGGATCATTAAGGCTCTTAGCTCCTTACCTGCAGTGTGTGAGAATTCTACTTGCTCCCCAAATCCCCAAAGGGAATTGGTAGTCTTTTCTACTTTAGCCTTTAAGAGATTTGGTAATGATATCTTATGGTTTTGATATGCGATTTGCTAAGAGCAGGTGATAATGAACACAACATTTTGTGTTTCTTGGCACTTTGGAATTTCTGGTATCACTATTACCCTTTTATTTAAAGCCATTGCCTAATTTTGATTAGGCTATTTATTTTGTTATTGAATTTTATGATTTTTCTTCTCTTTGAGATACAGACACTTTGGATACTATATTTCCCCTCAGACTGTGGTTTTACATTTTACTTCATTACTATGATCTTTTATTAGACTTACTTGATTAATAGACTTATGTGTATACCTGTGTGCTATGGTGTTTGTATCTTTGTTCTTCCCTCAGATGGGTTGGTTATTTCTAGGTTCTTTACTTTTTCACGTAAAATTTGCATAAAGTTTCACATAAAATCAATAGAAAAACACAGGTGGGGTTTAGACTGACAAGGACCTGAACATAAGTCCTGTTAGTGCATTTCTGTGTGTATGTGTATACGTACATCTTATGGAGGGAGAGGCTGATGCCTTGGTAACTCTGAGTCTTCTCTCTGCAGGGTCCTCTCTATAGGTATTTCAGTCTCTCTAATACCGAATATTTATGAAACATCTAAGAATGTGCACTTTTCACATTGAGTTAACATATATGGGCTTCATGTAAGAAAGGGTGGCCCTCCTGACCATTGTCCCAGGGCCTGTCCTTGTGCCTTAGCCATAGTTGATGCTTATATGATTGTGCTACTATACTTTATGTTTACTGTTAATAATTTCTAGAGTAGTTGATGGGTTTTGTCCTCATAACACTTTTGGGATTAGGATTTGTTTCCTTTCCATGGTGGGAATTTAAGCAACTTTTTCCCCAGGATAAATTTTTTTCCTAAATGGATTGTTTTCTATTTCAGAGTCTTTACACTAATGAAAGATAATGCAGACTAGAAAGGCTGTATAAAGAGCCCCAAATATGTGATGGAGAATATACTGAAAAGACAGAAATGTACTCTTCTTAAAACAAAACAAAACAAAACAAAACAAAACAAAACAAAACAAAACACTTTATTCTCTTCTATCAAAGAGTATAGGACTAAAGAAAGTTAAAATTAAATGACCATTAATATGGAGGAAAAAACCAGGTACTTTCTTAAGGGGCTCTGATTTTGAGTACAAAATTCACTTCTGTAAAAGGTCAAAGAGTGTCCAGCTTTAAGAAGACCCATTTAATTTAATGACTTTCAGAAACAAACACTGTGAAAATAAAGATAATAACGAAGCCCATAAAATTTCATGCTTTAGTGTTTAGGTAATTGCTTGTTAAATTAAGAAGGTATTATTTTTTTCTGGACATGGCTATATCCCTTCCTTTTGCAGTTAAAAATATAATGAAGTTATCCTTCTGTCTGGCTGAATTCCATTAGGCCCTTCAACAATTACTCCTATATTAATTTTGTGGGTCAGTGTAATTCATTTATCAGCAACTGAGGATAATGAAATACTTGGTAATTATATAATTATTGTTATCAGTGAGAAAAATATGTGGCAAGAATGGTCTGCTTTGGTTGGTGCAAGTAAACACATATTTCTATGTTCTATCATGTCAAATTATGATGATGAAGTAATTCAATAACTTCATTACTAAATATCCATCCCAAAATAATTGCTTAAATTATTATAAAATTGTTTTACTGGGGTTCTTCACTTGAGAATGATTTTAAGACTGTGATACTAAATCACATTCATGATGTACTGAAAAATTGAGTTTCATATTATACTAAGAATACAGATGTCTTAATATTATGTAGTTGAATTATAGATGAGTAGGTTCTAGTGTCCTAAAATGGGGAGGTTTGATAATTATTGTAGCATCTCATTAAGACAAGGCATGTATGAATATTCTCTGTGATACACAAGTTTAAATAGACACTTTCACAGAATAGCTCTTCATTGTACTTGAACAGAATCCCAGTGTTTGCTGTCTGTTTTAATAAACTTTTTTTTTT
>JADRCD010202308.1:0-13146 GCA_019843815.1 Montemys delectorum | reverse complement strand
AAAAAAAACCAATTTCTTTGGCATCCGAATAAAATTATTTCTGCTAAGTGTCATATCTTCTTGGTACCCAGGTCCAAATGATCTACAAGACAATTCCAGCCTATGGTCAAGCCTGGGGCAGGGGCTTTCTGTCAGGCATCTGGAGGCTCAGCTATCTCAATGTTGAGGACTCACAGGAGCTAGGTGAAGCATTAAAGTTCATCTTGACCACAGAGCAAGTTCAAGGTTGTACTTGCCAATAGCTCACGCTAGTAGCTGAGGCTCAGGCTGCCCTGCTTTGCTGCCAGTGGGAGCCAGCAGTGCAGTGACTCAGTGCAAGAGCGTGTATTCACTGACCACCACTGATGTCCTTTCATTTGAGTGCACTATCCCAGCCCAGCCTTGCAGCCGGAGGCAGTAGGTACCAGGATGAGATTTCACAGAAGATAGGGCAGGTACAGGGAGATTAAAAGGCCTCGAGGGCAGAATGAGGGGTTTTACTAAATCCTGTGGCTTGTACTCTAAAACACACAGTTCCATGTGTGAGTGGAAAGCTGTGGCCAACATTCAATGGAAAGTATTCCTGGGAAACACAGATCATCTTTGGAAGAAAACAACTCCAAACCAGTTCTTGAAAATACCCAACAGAGACCAGGTGTACTGGTACACACCTTTAATCCCAGCACTTGGGAGGCAAAGGCAGGCAGATCTCTGTGAGTTAGGAGGCCAGCCTGGTCTACAGAGTGAGTTCCAGGACATCCAGGGCTACAGACAAGATCCTATCTTGCCTGCAACTCCAGTACTCAAAAGATGGAGCTAGGAGGCTCACAAGTTTGAGGCTGTCATGGTTACACAGTAGGTTTTATGCCAATCTAGGTTACCCAGAGAAACTATCTCAAAAACCAAAAGAAACAAAACCCAACAATGAAGGTCATAAGATGCAATAAATCCAGTAGTATGAGTCAGAGCCAGGGAGCTGCAGAGGAGCCAGGTTTACCAGTACTTTCAGACTGGGAACTATAACAAGTTATCAGTTAGCAAAGTTAAGAAATAAAAGTCTTTAAAACAGGAGCCAGGGACTGGAAAAGGGAGGGGAGGGGCAATATAAACTGATTGGGATATAAAATGAACAAATGAATGAATGGGGGGGGATATGAGTCAAGGATACAGTGGGATAGCCTGCACCACCACTATGGAGACCTAGTGCCATGGTCATCACAAATGGACAAAGATCAAAAGAACAGGAGAACCCAGAAATGAGCCCAGGTGCACATACCACCTCTCTTCCAGCAAGAAAGAACACTGCGGGTAGGGACGGTGTAGAAGGTGGGCTATCTGGTGATCATGGTGGGGTTACAGGTTTTCCATATAGAATAACCCCTTACACTTCCTACAAACCACAAAAATCAAAGCAAGATCAACAGAAAGAAGCACTGGGAAGTAGCAACAATAGCAATTACATTTTGGAAACACACTTTTGGGATGGACTTTGGTTCGAAGATGTTTTTGCGTTGAACAAGAACCCATTTCTCCTTCTGATGTCTACATTCTTTGCTTCTGACTCTTTGAGTCTCTGGGGGTGATTACTCCTTAAGCGGAGCTGTGACCCTGCAGGAGCCACGGCTACTAGTGGGCATGCCCCTGGGACCCTGACTATGAGCTTCTGGCCCCTGCTCAGTGTTCACTGGCTTCTTGAACCTTTCTGTAGTTTTCCTGCCTCCTTCCTGCTAGATGTATTTCTCTCTGGTCTTTCTGGCTGTCTGCTGCTCTTAGCTTGGGCAGAGGTAGGGTTTGGTGCATAGCAACTCCTAACCTGCTGAGGGCTGAACAAAAAAGGACACAATTGAGTGTCAGGACTGCTTTTTTTCCTTTTCTGTTGGACAGGGTCTCTGCTAGTCTAGGATGGCCCTGAACTCCTAGCCTTCCTGCTCTGACCTCACCATGCTAGCATTACAGGAATATGCCCTCATCCTCCTGCTAATCACAGGCTTCCTACAGAAGCCACAGGGAAGCTTTGGGATGTTTCAAGTCTTACCTCAGCTGTGCCTGACAACTGAGGTTACCGCGTTGTGACCCTAAGGACATCTGAACCGTAACTATGTACACGTTCCTCTCCCATGGGCTCTGTGTAAAGGATTGATCTTCGCAATAACATCCCTGTGGTGATTGCTATGCAACTGTGAGAACCTGAGTTCAAATCTCTAGAACCCAGATAAAAGCAGCGCAGTGGTATGGTGTCTGTCATCTGATGCTTCTACATTACCTTGGAAGCCCACACTTGTACCTGGGATGCTGTCTTTGCTCACAACTTCCTTGGGAATACTGCTTTGTTCATAAATCTCTTAAAGCAACCTCCAGGGTTCTCTCTCCCCACCCACACAGCAGCTAACTTTCTAAAGTTCATTTATAATCTTCTCACTCATGAGCTGACACTGTGCATGAGCCTCTCCAGGTATCAACTGCACCACAGTGACCGGAATACCAGGCTTTACAAGCTTCCCTCAACCACCAAGGGGGTGGTGAGGCAGGAGCAGAGGGGAATTAACATCAGGCAAACAGGAACCTGGCCAGTTAGCTTTCAGTGTTGTTCTCCTGTGGGGCAGCAGAGGGCAGTGGCAGCATCTCTAGGCCAGCCTGGCTCCTCATCAGTGGGTCAAACAGCATAAAAATATCAGCTTTCCAGGCACAAACATGAGCATGCACAGGGCACATGCCTGGATGTTTGGACTCTATGTACCGGTGTGTACAATCAGACAAAATCCAGACCAACCAGAAAAGAAAGCTTTTCATTTAAGCACAAAAGTCAATGATGGTGGCTTTTTAATTTTACTTTCAAGATATTTTGTAGGTAGCTGAATTGAACAACAAAGCAAAAAACAAAACCGGGGCTGGGGGAAATGACTTAGTGAGTAAAACGTTTGCTACATAACAACTGTGAGGACCTCAGCCAGGTGGTGGCACAGGCCTTTAATCCCAGCATTTGGGAGGCAGAGGCAGGCGGATCCCTAAGTTCAAGGCCAGCCTGGTCTACAGAGCGAGTTCCAGGACAGCCAGGGCTACAAAGAAAACCCCAGTCTCAAAAAAACAAAAACCAAAACAAACAAAAAAGGTGAGAACCTCAGTTCAAATCCCTCCAACCCTGTGTCAGAGCTGGGAAAGGCAGTGCTTGTCTGTGATGCCTGTGTTCTCCAGTGAGATGAAGACCCCCACCCCCGCCCCCAGGTTAAAAAGCTGTGGGCCAGCTAGCTTAGTGTACCCAGCAGAGACTCGTTCAAACAAGGTGGAAGATGAAGGGGGCAACTTGATATTACTTCTACTAGAGTACTTTGGCATATGTACATGCATGTGCAACACACACACGTTAAAATCAAATTGGACAGTTGTCTGTAGTCAGGAGACTGAGGCAGAAGGATTGCCAAGAATTTGAGGCCAACCTGTACTACAGCAAATGCAAGGCTCAACTTCTTGGCTTTCTAGGAATTTATTCTGAGAAAATAACCCTAAGACAAACGGTTTAACTCAGTAGTTTCTAGCAGGGACAGCTGAGACAGCTGAACTATGCAGAAAAAGAAGTAAAATTTACCTCTGTACCACCCATCTGTGGCAGCCACTTGGTAACAATGAGGAAAAGCTCTAGACCAGCAAGTGTCTGTGCCCCAGCTTTTGCTTCTAAAAGAGTATGAATAATTATGTAAATATTAAAAAGACTGCAAGAACTTACACTGAAATGTGAACAGTGGCTATAGATGAATGGCAGTGGTTACCAGTGATTTTTGTTGTTGTTGTTGTTGTTGTTGTTGTTAAATTCTCAAAGTTTTCTCGGGGCTGGAGAGATGGCTCAGCAGTGAAGAGCACTGACTGCTCTTCCAGAGGTCCTGAGTTCAATTCCCAGCAACCACATGGTGGCTCACAACTATCTGCAATGGGATTGGATGCCCTCCTCTGGTGTGGCTAAAGACAGCTACAGTGTACTCATATAAAATAAACAAATAGCCAGGCGGTGGTGGCACACACACCTTTAATCCCAGCACTTGGGAGGCAGAGATGGGCAGATTTCTGAGTTCAAGGCCAGCCTGGTCTACAGAGTGAGTTCCAGGACAGCCAGGGCTATACAGAGAAACCCTGTCTCAAAAGAAAACAAAAAACAAAAAACAAAAAAACCAAACCAAAACAAATAATTCTTTTTAAAAAGTTTTCTAAATGAGAATTGATTGTGTTTGTAATCAGACATGGTAACTACCATGGAAGTTGTTAATAAGCTCAGGGGACACATGGTGTTTGGGGGTTAGCCAGAGAGAAGCTGAAGAGCTCCGAAAGCCAGCTGAGGATGGTGTCGAGGAGCAGGGAAAGCGAGAGAGATCAGCAGCTAGCATTTCAGCACTGGCAGCACCATGGGTTTTGTCAGCACTCAGGGTGGGCTCGGTGGGGTCCAACAGCAGCACATCCTGTGGTGATTACTTAGGACTCCACTCGTCCTGCATAGGAGTCAAAGCCAGAGCAGAGGAAACACCCCTGCTTTGGATGCAGCCTACGAAAAACTGTAAACACAATAATTATGGTCAGGGCACATCCCTATGGGAGGAGGTAGAGGAAATATCTACAAGGTCCTGAGCTCCTGTGACTGGAGTGAGCAGGTAACAGCAAATGCTACTTGTGACTGGGCAGGGGTGTGTGTGTGTGTGTGTGTGTGTGTGTGTGTGTGTGTGTGTGAGAGAGAGAGAGAGAGAGAGAGAGAGAGAGAGAGAGAGAGAGAGAGACTGGAGGGGCAGGAGCCTGCACAGCTCCTGCACTGAAGTTCTTGGGGAGTGTGCTAAGAGCACAGATGCAAGCTGACAAAGCTCAGGTGGTTCAGGTGGAGGAAACACTTGCTGTACTAGTTTGAGGACTTAAGTTTGATCCCTGAAACCAAGGTGTGTGTGTGTGTGTGTGTGTGTGTGTGTGTGTGTGTGTGTGTTGTGTAGGCATTGTGTGTGTGTGAGTGAGCATGGGTCAAAAAGCAATATGGAGAAGCAATATGGAGGTTAGAGGACAGCCTGGGGGTTCAGTTCAGGGACAAAGTATTATCTAGCTAATGCCTAGCTAGGTACCTGGCCCTGGGTTCAATCCCCAGCATGGGATGAGCTAGAGTTGTTCAAGGTCATTCTCTGCTATACATGGAGTTCAAAGCCAGTCTCGAATATATGAAACCCTGCCTCAAAACCCACCTCACACCTAAAAACAACCCTATTTGTAAACAGCAGAACAGGAGTGGAAATGCTGTAACAACGCAGCACAGGTTAATACATGTTAGCTCAACATATGATCTTCAAAGTGGCTGCCAAGCTGAATTGGGGAGAGGATAAAGCAAGAGGGCAGTGTCTGGGTTGGGGGAGGATAATGATGGTGGCCACTGTGGCTTGGCTGGATAATGAGTAGTGTCTGGCACCAAAGGGAGGGCAGCGAGAGGAAGGCCAGAAAGAGAACACTACAGACCTTTCCAAATTGCCTACGGTGGTGGAGGTGGTGGTGGAGGAGGAGAGGGAGGTGGTGGTGGTGGTGGTGGTGGTGGTGGTGGTGGTGGTGGTGGTGGTGCTGGTGCTGGTGCTGGTGGTGCTGGTGGTGGTGGTGGTGGTGGTGCTTGGTATGTGTGTGGTCACTCCTAGCACCTGACTCAGACAGCTTAAGTCAAAATGACTATGTAGAACAGGAGTTCTCAGAAACACAGGAAGGACATGACAGACTTCCTGGCCTTGCTCTTAGTAACCTAGTGTCTTGAGGCCATCAAGCACAATGCAGATTCTCAGAAATATCTGCTGAATTGTGAATGAATTGACAGAGGAGGATGGGAGTGCACGCCTGTGTGCATGTGTATGCTTTTTTAGCCCAGGCTGCCCAACTCATATATTTCTGCTTCAGGTTCTTGAGCACTGGGATTACAGGTCTGTGCCATCACATCTGCCTCCCCTTTGCTTCTTGATCTCAGACCCCAGGAGATTCTTCCTATGGTTCAGGGACTAGAGTAACTGAGCCCCTGAGATGTGATATGGAGCTGGAGACCAACAAAAGGGAACAGACGCTTCCCAAGCCAAGCCCTATTTATGCCTGCAGAAATCCCTCAGCTATTTCTATGCTCAGTTACCAAGCTCCACCCCAGGCTTGGCTCCAAGGATGGGGCCAAAAGTGTCCTGCCCTGAAGTACTGATTATGGACAAGCCTGGGCTTGTGCTGGCTGAAAAGAGATGAAGCTCTACACAGAAGAAAGCAAGAATCAGAGTCACCTGGTCCCAGCAGTCTGGGCTGTAGAAGGCCCATCTGGCTAGAACAAATTCTTCAATTTCCCCTGGCTCTTCCCATTGTCCCCAGTAGTCACCGCTGAATGCAGAAGTCTGCAGTGACCCACCTGGCTAAGGGGATGAGAGGTCAGAAAGAACCACTGGCCCTGAGAGGATCAGCCCAGGCTAAGAGTGTGCAGCCAGGAGAAAAGTCCAGGTAATCCCTCAGGATAGATAGTATTTATAGCCAGAGGTAGCCTGAGATGACCCTTAGAGCTTGGGTAACCTTCGACGGAACAAAGAGGGAGTCTGCTGGTCCAGCTCTATTCAGCTGGGGCTTTAAGCAGGCCTATGGGCCCTGACTCCCATTCCCTGGGGCCAACCTCCAGGGCTTAGGGAAGGGAAAGGGAGGAGCTGGTTGCTAAGGTACAAGCCAGACATCCTAAACTGTATCTCCTCCTAGGGTACAGAGGGTCTCAAGTGGTCCTGGGCAGGACAGAAGGATCAAGGCAGGAAGACTCCTGCCCTCCAGGACTCTGTCTGGCTCCAGGATGGCACGACGCCCAGAGCACTGCACTCCTCTGCCACTATCTTATTCAGTAGCCTGAAGCTATAAGAGCCCTGAAGTTTATCTTTCTGGTCCCGTGGGCAGGTTCAGCATCTGGTACAAATGAAGTGAGCAGACAGTGTAGAAAGGCAATCCCTGGGAAGAAAGCAAACTGGGGGTAGGACTGTTTGTGAGTAAGACAGGGAGGGGACAGAGAAGGGCCTGAGAGGTCCAAGGCCAGTCACAGTGTGCTCAGTGAGGAGACTGAAGAAGGATGAGGCACTGGATGCCAGAAACCAAGCACAGAGAAGGCCGGAACCTCTGCGGTAAAGGGAGCTCCAAGTGTATGTAGCCAAGAGAAACAGCCTTACCCAGAAGTCTCAGGGACAGCTATGGAAAAGGACAAGGGGGCTCACAAGAACACAGACAGCCTGTGTTTTCACTACTCTGACACAACATACACATTCACAGGCAGGCCACCCTGAGTGTACTAGGAAAGAAGTCATTATCTGTCCTTGGCCTAAGCCCCCAGCCCAGGCCCCTGCAAAGTCGAGAAAGCAGGTAGCACCCAAAGTGGGCACTAACCAACCACCCTGGTTACCAGCCAGGGAACTGGCTGCTTCCCAAGGAAGAACTGACCAATGTGAGCTTGAGCACAGAGTCCCACATCTCAGGAGGGTGGTCTAACATGCCATATGGCCAACAGCTCCCATATCTTAGGCTAGTCTGAGGGAAGAGGACATAAATGCTGTTAAACAGCAGGTATTGATAAAATCCCCACACTTAAGTGACTACCATCTCCTACTCACCTGGTACTAACATTTGTTTCCAAGTGCAACCTAAGTCTTGACCTCAACACGAATCCTCTAGCCACAGATAGCTCTCCTTAGCTCCCACCTCCCTGAACACGAATCCTCTAGCCACAGAGAGCTAAGGAGAGGCTCCCACCTCTCTGCTTTCTGATTACTCGAGGCCTTCAGAGATGGGCAGAGGGGGCTCTCTCTGACCAGCAGGCACCTGTGTGGCTGTGGTACTATCATCCTATGCCTCCGTGTTCCCATATGTAGAAAGACCATTTCGTGGGGCTGTGATAACAACTAAGTGTGACCACTCTGCCTGGTGCCTAAATGAAAGACTCTGAAAACCAAGTAGGTCAATATCATGCATTGCCACAATGGACTTAGAGGTCAGCAGCTTCTTTGTGAAGTTGCGGTGATTTTAAAAAACCCTGAAAACCCCTGCTCTTTACTTCCAAATGCAAAAGAATGCAGGGGTTAAATGAGGTTAAGTTTATCAGGGACAAAGCACGGGCTTGATGGATGCTGCGTTCCTGTACAGGCTTCATGGCACAGGGTCAGCAGTTTTCCTAGGGCAGAGGATGGAGATGGCAGCTAATACATAAATCATGAGCTCCTTGGGGGCTGCTAGAAAGGTCTCCTGTATCTGGCCAGCTCCCTTTGCGACCTTGGGACTGGAGGGAGGGAGGGAGGGAGGGAGGAAGGAAGGAAGGGAGGGAGGGAGGGAGGGAGGGGGGGAGGGAGGGAGGGAGGGAAGCTCTCTGCTACTTCTTTCCACACAGGTATAGCAGATGTCTCAGCTGCCATCATGGGGGAAGAAACCCAGTAAGTACCAGCCATGTCTAAAGTGACACTCTGGGCTCCATAGTTCTTGGCCTCAGACATGCCATTCCATCAGTATATAACATTGAAGGTAGGGCAGAATCTTGAAGCTGAGAGGGACACCTTGATATCATGTAGCCTTAGCCCTTCGTTTTACTGATGAGGACATTGGAGCTGAGAGGTAAGGTGACTTGCCCCGGACCCCATGTCTGTTTCCCAAGTGTGTTTGTGTGTGTGTATGATAAATTCCTTCTGTTAAACTGGTCCACCAACAGATCAGGCTAAGTTCTAAGTGGAACATGAAGATACCTGGAGCTAAACACAGTGATTAGGGTGGGAAAGGCAGTAGGAACAAGCTGACAGCCCAACTCTAAATCCTGGGTCTCAGCCCACTCCTAGGACTGAGTGCCCACTAGGTCCTTCAAAGGCTTGAAGAGGCACAGATTCAGGAACCAGCTAGACCCCAACTAAGCACAGCTGGCTTAGGGCTCAGCAGTGGAGACCAGTCTCCCATCTCATACAACTACCCCACTTGGGGCAATTGCTCCACCATGTGGAAGCCTACTTCCACAGGTGGATAAATGGCAGAAAGCCAACATTAATTCTAGTTACTCCTCACTAGAGGGAAGGGAACACAGATGAACAGACCTGAAGATTGATAAGCCCCCTGTATGTTGAACAGCATAAAACAAAAATGCATTTAATATACCTGCTTACCCAACAGCACAGCTTAGCCTGGCCTACTGTCTTGGTCCATTTTCTGTTGCTATAACAGAAGAGCAGAGAGTAGGTAATTTAGGAAGGAAGAAAAAAAGGCCTGTTTTGGCCCACAATTCTAAAAGTCCCAAAACATGGTGCCAGAAACTGTCTCCAATAGTCAAGCTGAGTCGATACTATGCATTAGAACAATGCAATTATGGCCAGCTTCTTCAGGAAGTTACTGTTTTGAGAACCTTGAAACCTGTTGCTCTTTGCCTCAAAGTACAGGAGAATGCAGGGGTTAAATGGACTCGGTCATGTGCTGCAACAGAAGAGCCAAAGAACAGCTGCATCTGTTCAGGAAAGGGAAGGGGGTAAAGCATCAAGCCACTCACTGGACAGATCCCTAGAGGCCCCACCTCCTCTCAACATGGCTTGCACTGGGACTAAGCCTTGCCGAATGCTATCAGGGTCTCAGAAGTGAGCTGGTAGTGCAGTCATCTCTTGGAGCGAGGCAGGTAGAACAAAAGGGAAGCCAGGAGGGGCCAGAGCACAGTCCAACCTTGAGCAAAAGCAGTAGGGTTTTAAAACTACACACAACAATGGGGCTCCCTGCACTTCACTCTCCTCCACACTGACAATCCCTACTTCCTGCTACTGCTTCTCTCATTTTTAACATTCAAGATGTTGAATCCGATACATGCAGAGACACACCACTTACCCAGACTTAACTGGAAGAAATGAAATGCCCAAGGAGAACAATAACCAGGAGAGGCCATGACCAACACTTAGGCATTGGTAGTTAGGTTAGTTGAGAGGACTGAACAGACTAAGTGAGACCTGTTACCACGTTCACTAGAACTCTGCCCCACAGCAAACACTACACCAAGCGTGTTGAAAGCTACTAGGGTCAAGCTGTGCATGTGGCACACATCTGTTGAGGCAGTTAGATCAGGAGTTCAGAATCATCCTCGGCTATACAGTCAGTTCTAGACCAGCCTGAACTGTATGAAACTCTATCTCAAAGCAAACATATAAAGAAGTCCTACTTTGTATGATCAGAGCTAAAAAGATTGTGGCTTTCCCTGGTGAGGTTCCAATATCTCCCAAGCCCTCGGTTAATTTAATCCTCATTTTGTTCAGAAGCCAGTAAGGATCTCTACGCCATTCTCTTTCTGGTTGGCATTCTTAGTAGAGTGAACTTGGAATGAGACGTCCAAGTCCTCTTCACCATGACTCCCTGTGTGATCTTCCATGCACATCTGCCACACATGAATGCCACTCCTTTATCTGCCTAGAGTCTCTGAGAGCTGCTCCCCATTCTGAGATATTGAACCCCATCGCTCAAGGGTCACCATCCGCTTCCTCGTGCAGCATAGCTTGGGACATACTCTGTTTAGTTTGCAGACTGACAGAGAACTCACTGAACATATTCATGCTCCAAAGTCAAGTTTGGGCCTTGCCGGCAGCTGTGCCTGACTCATCCCTTCCCCTTCCTCCTCTAGTTTGTGACTCACCAGCCCTGGCAGACCTCGGGCCCCTGCTTTCCTTCCGTAGCACTAAGGGGTCCATCAGGATCCAGGATCAAAGGAAGCCTTTTTCCTGACAGGCCTGAGGTCCCAATACAAGCTCTGGGCGACACTCTGGGACATTCCCCAGGCTTTGCTGTCCTAGCAGACACCTGACTGTCAACTACTGGAGGACAGGCTCTTAAGAACCAATACAGAATGGTACATAAGAAATATGCACACACACACACACACACACACACACACACACACACACACACACCTCGCCTTGAGGGGTACAGTCCTGACTTCATTGCTCTGGAGTCTGCTCATTGCTCCCAGCACCCCAGGAGATTAGAAGCTCTCCAGATGGTTCCAATAGACAGCCAGGCCAAGAAGCACTGCTCAGGAACTTGTTACACAGCCAAGCTGGCTGCTTTCTCTGCGTTTAATCAGGCCTCTGTGAGGGCCTGGCAAGAGGCATTTTGGGAGAACCCTTTGCCTGCCTGAGGCTGACCATCTGGACGATCAGGCTGGCTAACAGCAGTAAGGGATAGCTCAAGGCAGATCAGAGGATAGTTTGGGAGAGCCTCAATGCATGACCAGAGGGTAGTCACCTCTGTGCGGAGACAACAAACCAAGCCCCAGCCCAGGTGCATGGATCTTCAGGGACATAACTTGGATAGGTTCCCTGCAAGCCTTACCTCTAAGGCTGGCAGGCCCTTTCATTCTCCCTCTTCCTGACTCCACTCAGCTTGATGCCTGACCAGTGTGGTCAGAGCTCAGATGCCTTCTCCTGTGAGGACATAAAAGACCCTTCCTCCAGGCCCAAGATATGGTTGTGAGCATAGAAAAGAATCATCTCCAAGACAGGGGAGCGAGTAGGAGAGCAGAGAGGGACCTGTTTCCTAAGAAAACCCCACTCCTCCCCAGCTGCTCCAGAACGAAGGAGGGAAAAACCTGACTCATTAGTGTCTGTGTGACTCACAGGCAGGCCACATACTTGCCAGAATTGGGTGGGCAGCCTATAGGGGGCTCCCAACTGGAACTGTGCACAAATAAAGTTTTCTAATCCCCTGGGTGTTCCAGGACACATTCGGCCACAATAGCTGCTAGGCTGGATGGCTGTTCTGGCAAGAAAACCTAGCTCAGCTCAGGCCCCAATAGCACAGGCAGCTGGGGCTGGCTCAGTAACTTACTAGCTGAGCTGGGGAAGGTGAGAAAGCTAAAGGATTTGGAATATCAAAAAAGCAGCTCTGAAATCACCAGATCTGACCCTACTTCTTAATGCCCCCTTCACAGACGTGACCTAAGGTAGCCTGGAACTCAATCTCAACATCCATCAGCTGACAGTGTGGTGGTACAGGCCTATAACTGAAGCACTTGGGAGGCTGGAGCAGGGGATCTTGACTTTAAGGCCAGCCTGGACTATATAGCAAGAATGCATGTCCAAACAGCAGCAGGCACAAAGCAACCAGAAACAACAAAAGCTAGGGCCTCAAGGAGCACAGCCTTTCACAGGAGGATAACAGGAGTCAGATTTCTGGATGAGACAATGGCCTTAACCCTGGTAGCACCATCTCCTCCATCTTCAGATGAGTAGTATAGCAAGTGTAGGTGGGTGGAAAGGCCAGAGGCACTGGCAGTGGCCAGCTGGTTGTGAAACGCCTGAGAGGCTGCCCAGGTATCCTAAGGGATTTATTTTGCCAATGCCTAAAGAAGCGGTCTTGGAAAACAGGGAGTCAACAGTGGTTGTGACCCACCAGTGGGAACCTATCGAGTTGGGTGGAGAGATTGTGGAGTTCTGAATCAGAGTCTCCATGATAAAAACAGGTCAGTCATTGCCCGCCAGTGTGGCCAGCCAGGCTGCCAGAGCACAGAGTTGTGGGCACAAGCGTGGGAACATGCCGGTTCTATTTCTTTTCTTTTCTTTTCTTTTTTTTTTTTTTAAATATTTCCCGTAATAGTCCCCAGGAGGGCTCTAACACCTGCATGGAATACGGGGCAGCCAGGGCCCCGAGCACATCCCAGGCCTCAAGCTAGGCCACAAAGCAGGGCCTCCAAACTGAACAGGAAATCTCCATGCTCCTCCTGCTCAGGTCTTCATCTCCTTTCCCTACAGGGTGGGCTGACACAGGGGGCAGGTGAGCCTGGGTTAAGTAACAGAGACTGGGCTTTTGTTTCCTTCCTCTTTAAAAACAGCAAACTCTTATCTGCATACTCACACCCCAAGGAAGGTAGCAGAAGGCTTTCAAAGATGATATTCTCTGAGGCCCTCACCTGGGCATCATTTAACTCAGCTCTGTGTGACAGGGACATCTCAGCTGAGATGCTCTCGCTCGAGGACCAGGAGATTACCTGGCAGGCCCTTCCTGTATCAAGTGGTCTGGGCAGAGCTGCTCTGGATTCTTAGTTGAGCATCTCTGCACTACAGTTCATAGCTACTTCTCGTTTTCCATTCAGCTCAATCCACTCACTGGAAAGCCTGTAAGGACTCCTGGTCCTCCAAAACACAGACAGACAGACAGACAGACAGACAGACA
>JADRCD010202307.1:17994-39051 GCA_019843815.1 Montemys delectorum | reverse complement strand
CTATTTCCTCATGGCTCTTGTGAATAATCCTGAAATGACCATGGGTGTGTAGTATGTAGCTGTCTCCTTGATGGTAACTTCTTTTCCCTGGGACACATATCTAGAAGTGATATTGCTGAATCATAAAGGTAGTGGGTTTTTTTTTTTTATTTTTAAAATCACTCCATATTGTTTGGCATAACAGCTATGATAATTTATATTTCCAATGATAGTATAATAGTGTATAAGCATCTAAGCAGTAGATCAGACATGGAAAGATTTGCACTTAATTTATTTTCATTTTTATATGTTTGTATGTTTGTGGCTGCAGGCTTGTGCCACAGCCTATGTGTGATGTGCTGCCCCTCTTCTACTTTGGTTAGAAAAGGGTCTTTCCTTGTCTCAATATATTGACTTTTAATTAATATTTAATTTCTTGTTCTTTTTTTTTTTTAAGATAAGTTTTCTCTGTGTAGCCCTTTCTGTCCTGGAACTTGCTTTGTAGACCAGGCTGACCTCAAACTCACAGACACCCACCTGCCTTTGCCTCCTAATTGCTAGGATTAAAGGTATATGCCACCATGTCAGCTAAAATGCATGACCCAGAGTGGCTTCAAACTCATGACCCTCCTGCCTTCATCTCCTTCAGCAAATAGTACCAGCGTGCAAAAATACAATGGGGTCTTGTTCTGTTTCTAAGGCCAGTTTTGTTTAAAGTCTGTCTCTTGATTCCATTGGATTTTGGTCACTCTTTGCATGGTGTGTCCCTTCCATCCCTCTACCTTCTACAAATTTGTGTGATTAAATTAAAAATAAATCTCTTCTAGGCAATTGGGTCATGACTTTTGAAAACTCACTTGTCTAGTCTTTGCCTTTCAATGGTTAAATTTGTTGGATTACATTTAATGTAGTCATTGATAAGGAAGCCTGTCTGTCACTTTGAAATGTGCTTTTATATGTCATTCTGTCCTGTGCTTTCTCTGTTAGTCACATCTTTCATATTAATGCATTAATGCATATGTACTGCAGCATTTTGATTCATTCTCATTTCTTTTTGTATAGATATTGAAACAGATTTCTTAGTAGTGAACTTGGGAATTTATATTTAATACTTTAAAGGTAAAAGTATTGATTTTTCATTGATACTAGTATAGCTTTAGTAGCTTAAAAATTCTGCCACATCATGTTCATAAAATAAATTTGTCTTTTAAATAATGTAGGAAGTTAAAACAAGAGTTCTAAAACAAATTGTAATAATATTACCCTGTAGATCATAGATTTGTAATTTAAATAATGTAGGAAGTTAAAACAGGAGTTACAAACCAAATTATAATTAAACTACTTTATAGATCTATGCATACAATTACCTTTACTGAAGTTTGTTACTCTTTGTATGTCTTTGAACTTTTTAAAAAGGTTCTTTCAGTTTTGCTCCAAGGACTCTTGGTATATCTTGTAGGGTTGATTCCATTAGTAAGAAATTCCTCCATTTTTGCTTAACCAAGGATGTCTGAATTCCTCTTTTATTTCTTGTGGATACTTTTGCCAAATACATACTTTTTGATGCACACTTTCCTTTGGCCTCATTTACAAGAATCACTCTCTTCTGTCGTCCATAATCTCTCGTATGAAATTTGATATAATTTTTATTAAAGTTTCTTCTAGTCAGTTCATCATTTTCCTCTTGCTAACCTGAAATATCCATGATTTGCATCTGGGGCACTGGAAGTCAGGGTTGGCTACTGACTTAAATACATACAGAACCATGGGGCAGATTATCACCATCCCTTCCTACATGCTTATCCCATGTGGCTTCTCAGAGCATGGCTGCTGGGATCCAGGAAGAAATGGCAACATCCTCCACAAAGGTTGGATTCGGAAGGTCAGAATCACCTCTTTTCCTGTGCTATTGGATCCTGCCTCGGACCTTGGGCATGCAATGTTGGTTATTCTGCTAAGCTACATTCTCAGCCCTAAGAGCATCAGTTCTGCTCCATTCTCTTAGCCAGTGTGTATGCAGGTCCCATTAAGAAAAAGTAAGAATTAATGACTTTTTTAAAAGATTTTTTTTTTCTAGGCAGGGTTTTTCTGTGTGGCCCTGGCTGTGCTAGAACTCACTCTGGCTGGCCTTGAACTCAGATACTCCTGTAATTGCCTCACAAATGTTGGAATTAAAGGTATATGGCACCAACTCCCAGGTAAAATAATGACATTTAAAATATGATTTCTCTTTTTTGGATTATAATTATATAATTTTTCTTCCCTTTCCTTGAATTAAACCCTCCTATATAACATGTCCTTTCTCTATTTCAAATTTGTGGCCTCTGTATTCATTAATTTTTTTTAGAGAATCACATACACACACACATACACATACATACACACACACACACACACACACACACACACACACACACACCCCTAAATACTTGAATACAACTTGCTTAGTATATAACAAAGACAACAATAGACATACTCCTTCTTAAGGAAAGGAACAAGATACACATACAGACAGGGAAAGAATCAAAAATGGGTCTCCTTGAAGGAGTTGTGTCTTCTTTTTTTTTATTTTTTGAGACAGGTTTCTTTGTATAGTTTTGGCTGTCCTGAAACTCACTCTGTACACCAGGCTGGCCTCGAACTCAGAAATCCACCTACCTCTGCCTCCCTAGTGCTGGGATTAAAGGCATGTGCCACCACTGCCCGACAGGCTGTGTCTTAAATATCAATGCCTTAATAACATTCTGGCTAATTTGTGTGCAATAAAAGTGACTCCTGTCAACAATTCAGTGCTCTTATGACTTGTTGAAGTAAAGCTCAAAAGCTGTAATTATTTGAGGAAATACACGTTGTCTGAATTGTGTTAATTCCCAATGCCTCTAAGTAGAATTGCTATGTGAGTGGTTGAAACACATTTAGTACTGGCCTCTGAAGTATTCCCTTTCTGACTAAAGTAACAGGTGACTAGTCCTGGGCTATGCATTCCTGATTTTTTTTTTTTTTTTACTCTTAGATGTCTTATGCTAAAGAATGCATGAAACCACACTGTCTATGTTGAAGTATATTAATGGTAAATTACAAGCATCATAATAAATTCTAATCAAGAAAATGAGAGTGAGGCTGGACGGTGGTGGTACACGCCTTTAATCCCAGCACTTGGGAGGCAGAGGCAGGTGGATTTTTTAGTTTGAGGCCAGCCTGGTCTACAGAGTGAGTTCTAGGACAGCCAGGACTATACAGAGAAACCCTGTCTCGAAAAACAACAACAACAACAAAAATAATAATAATAAAAATAAATAAATAAAGTTAAAAAAAGAAAATGAGAGTGAGAAGAAATATGCAGAATCAGAAATAAAAAATGAGACAATGACAGATCCAGACAATTTTTTAAGCAAAGAAATGAGAGAGCTCCTCTTTTTCAATACAAGGCAAAAAAACTGGAAGCTAGAATGAACACATTATTTTTAAAAGGCTACACAAGTAGTCAAAATTGACCTTAAAACAGTAAAACAATTTAAAATCATCTTAGAAATTACTGAAAAATCACTGATTCATCTTCTACATTTAAAAGACGAAATAACAAACAGAATAATGGTCTTTCTGCTTCTTGTTAGTTTCCTCATAACTCTAAGGAACTATTATTCTGACATGATTTATAAGTCCAGAGCATGAAGAAGATTTGAAGCCTCTCTGTCGTCACAGAAGATAGTGATCTTGGGATTTTGTCTTTGTTGAGCATGACACATTCTTTTTAAATTTTTCCTTTTTTTGAGATTATAATATAATTATACTACCCCTCTTTTCCTCTCTTTCCTCCAAACCCCTCCTTACTCTCTTTCAAATTCATGTCCTAATCTTTTCATAGTTATTACTTGCATATATGTATATGTGCATGCACACACTTATGCATTCTTAAACACCTTACTACATCTTTCTAGGTTCGGGATACTGTTACTTGTATGTATATGTTTTCATAGCTGACACTTTACTATTGAATAACTGATTGGTGGGCTCTTCCCTAGGGAAGCCTATTTCTCCCACCCTTAGCATTCCTTAGCTGCCAGTAGTTCCTGTGTATGGTTAAGTCCTTGTGGGCTTTCCTTGGTCGAGTTTAGTAAGTCTATTGTTATCTTTGTTCAGCTCATGTTTCCGAAGACATGTTGGTGAGACTTCTTGGGTGCAGCTTCTGACATCAATAGGAGACACAAGCTCCCTGCAAACTCCATGATCCTCTGACGTATGAAATCTTTCTGCCCTTTCATTCCCAATGTTCCCTGAGCCTGTGTGGTAGTTGTTTGGTAAATGTATTAGTTGGAAATGAAAATACATAACTGTTTATTGATTGGATGTTGTGGTTTTCTGTAGAGGTCCTGGTTGAAAAGAGAAGTTTTCTTAGCCTGGAAGTAATGGAACATACCTTTAATACTACACTGGGGATGCAGAGGCAAAGTAGATCTCTGAGTTTGAAGCCAGCCTAATTTATCGAGGAACCCTGTCTCAAGACAACAACAACAGCAGCAGCAGCAGCAGCAGCAGCAGCAGCAGCAGCAGCAGCAGTAGCAGCAGCAACAACAACAACAACAGAAATTTAGTTAAGGAGAGGTGATGACTATACTTATCTGTTACTATAAAAACAAATATTTAAAACATATTTAGGAATTATGCTGGTTTAGTAAAGCAGTGTTTGTAGGTTGCTCCTCTAAGATTTGTGAACTTTTAGCCTTAGGTAGTTGGCTAGGTTTCCATCATCTGGCATGAATTTCCTCTTGCCTCGCAGGTTGTAAGTCTGATTGGAAAGAAGCTATTGGTTGCCACTGAGGTATGCATGCCACTACCACAACTTCTTAGGGGTTTTATGGCATGCTGCTCATTGTTGTGGTTCATAGTTGTGTAGGAGTGTTGGTTTCTTCCATCCTGAAAGCTTGCGTTATCAGCAGGTTGCATTGTGTGGTGTTAGAGAGTTGGCAGGCAACAACTTGCAAATGAGACACACAGACACTGAGAGACTCATTTACTGATGAAAGGCCTTGTAGCTGTTAAAGCCATTTTAGAGGTTGCTAACTGGCAGATCTAGGCAGAAGATCAATTTAGTTGAGCTTACAATGTTAACTTGCTTGTTTTACCAAATGAATATTTAAAAGTTAATGATTCTGTCTAAGACTTGGATTTCATCGGTTGGTTTTTTGTTTTTTTTGTTTCTCATTTTTTTGTTTTTGTTTTTGTCCACTATGACATGTGACAAAGGTGGCTGATTTTTAACGTGTTGCAATAGTAATGTAGTAATAATGTGACCCCATGATGTATAATTTTCTATTTAACACATCCTTCTGGCTGGAAAGTTCTTTTGGTTATGAAGGTAATATACTCACTATCTCAGATTCTTGTCTCTGCTGTTAGAGCAGGAACAGACACAAAAAGGTATGGATGAATAAGTGTGGTGGTGTTCTAATAAAACTTTATTTATGAGCACAGGTTCACATGCTATCGTGTGCACACCCTAATTGGTGTGCTTTGATTGCCCACAGTTGGTATTTAAGTTGGGCACTGTTCTTATGGCTGAATGTGTCTTATATTGGCTTCCCAGAGTCTGAGAGGCTACAATGCAAAAAATGAAGCAAAAGAGTGGCAGGAAGATTTGACTCATTTACTGTGAGTTTGGGTTTTCCTTAAAAACACGACACAGGAAATGAAGCTATTATCCCTAATAGCTTGAGAGAAAGATAAACACAATAGATCAAAATAGATAAGCTTGAATTTACATATGGCTGAAATAGAAAATCAGTTGTTTTAGGATTAGTCAACTTGCTTGTGTATGTTTTACATATATATGTAAACAAATACACTTTAATATATACACTAGCAGCTGGTTGCTTTGTCTGACATGGCTAGAAAATAGAGTAATTTTAAAGACTTACTTTGATTTATGTGTGTAAGTGTGTGATTATACGCTCTATACATATGTAAATGCCAGATGGTGTGAGCTACATGGAGAATGCTATGATAGGCATTTGTAAACACCTGACCTGAGTCCTGGGAACTGTATCTAGGCCTGTTAGAATGTGGTAAGCACTCCTAACTGCTGAGCCATCTCTCCAGCCTCAAGTCACTTTAAATAGCTAACATTTCTACGTACATTAAAAGAATGACTGAACAAGAAATTTAACTTTGAAACAGTTTTCGCAGCAATAGGTTTAGGAGTCGGGGCAATGCTAATATCACCTCAAGCAATCCCATTTTCAAATTTAAAGCTTGAAAGGAGTCACACATACTAATCATCACAGTCAATTTTGTTCAACTTTGACAGTGGGAGAGTCTTTGAGATTTTCCGAGGTAAAAGAGAAATCTGAATTATTCTTGAAGTCCAAATGTGAATTTGGAAAAGCTTGCTGCTTCACCCTTTGTGGGTTAGACCTTCTGAAGCCTCTGAGAACAGCTGAGGTGAGGTCAGTACTTGGCTATAACTGAGAATACATGTGCGTGAATTTACAAACCTAGGCCTTTTTCTTTTGGGTATATTTGCATTGTTGTGTGATATTTCCGAGTTTGCGTTGCTAGTCTTCTTGATTGAGACACACACTTTGTTTGTTTTCGTTTTTTTTTTTTTTTTTTCCTCCAACAATTGCCCACCACTCTATGGAAACACTTTGGCTTTCTTCCATAGACACTGATTAACCTTCACTTTTTAGTCAGTTCTTGCTGGGTCTCTCTGTTGAGTCACTGAGGATTTTACTGTTAAAAACCTTTTCAACCAATAGGTTGCCAGCATCTATCTCCCACTGTGCAGTTTTGCCTGCTGATGTCCCTTCTTTTTCACTCTTCTTGAAATCCCCAAAGACTTCAAAACCTCTGTATTAACTTAGAGCATTATGTTCTCACATGGAGTACACTTCTTTATTTCTGATTTCTAGAAGTCTCTTATGAGATTATTTAGAAACTTCACTGTTTACATATTGTGGATCTAATGAAGTTCAATTTATCCTAAGGTGCTTTTGTTTTCCCCCTGAAAGATTATCAAAGGGATTTTGGGAGCTGCTGGAGACTACTTGCAAATTTCTGGGAAATTATATTCAGGCTGCAAGGATGGATATTTCTCAGTTAATCTTCCAGTTTGGGTCATAGGCATTTAGGTTGTAGATGGTTACAGCTTTAGCCATCGGATCACAGAAACATAAACTACAGATGTGTGTGGGGGGTTATGGTATAAAAAAAAGTATAATCATAAAGTCATTTGTGAAAATTAAAATCTGAAGTATTTTTTAGTGCAGGTAAACATGAATTTTGTCTAACATATCAGAGGATATTGTCTATCTCATTAGATAACCTTTGAGTTCATCTAGAATAGCTGCACTTGCCAAGTTCACATCCTCATATCTAAAAGTACAAGTTATTGGTTTGCTTTCAAAATCATATTTCTGCCCCATTGTTTTCAGACTACAAAGGCCACCATGCCCTGATATCCCATGCACTGATCTCACCACAATCCTTTGTGTGAAATAGAGATCCCAGTAGTTACAATTCCCATATGCCACTTAGGGTGAGATGAGATGCCCAGGAGAAAGTAAACATTAAATGATGTGAACTTGGTGGAGATGTGAACTTGACCAAGTCTTATTCCATGCATATTCATCTCTTTAATGAATACATATGAAGCCTCAGAACTTCATGCAACCCTCAGAAAAGCATTTACAGAAAAGCCCATGAGGTGTCTCTAGGTTAACTGAAGGTAAACTAGAAATAACACCTTGCTTTATGGATATTCTTACAAGTTTGAATCATTCTACAATTTTAACAGGTAGCAGAACACTGTACTTATATGATTAATTTAATTATTATATGTGAACTTCTTCTTTTAAACAACAGAATTAAATGAAGTATTCTTTTTTTGAGTGATGTGGATAGTGAGGACTTGGAAGGTTTCAAGAGATAGACTTATATTCAGTGTTTCTTGGATTTTTGTTAAGGTCAGAGAAAGTTCAGAGAAGAAGGGATATAAGGGAGCAGGAGAGTGCTTTTGTTGCAAATTTCAAGTGTATACTCCTGAGCAGATGTAGCTTACACCACTATCCTCTGCTTGAGTCATGTGGGCTAAGGTTTGGAAGTTTTGCCACATGGAGCAATGTCACCTGGGGAAGAATTGCTCATAAACTAAGGGAGACAGGTAGGGAGGGTAGACATAAGATTTCTGGAATAGAACTTCTGTTCCTATTCCATCTTAATATTGGTTTGAGGGAAGGGTCGTAATGTCGGGTACACGATGGATACAGCCCAAACTGTAAGTCTCTCTCTTTAGAATAGCAAATAAGATAAAAGGCAATGCGTATTTGTCTCCGTAATAGGGCATATTGGCCCCATCTGGTTTTGACCAGGTCTTGTTCCTCAGTGAATAGCACAAGATGTCCTGTAATGAAACTTTTTTGAATCAACCTTTACCCACCACACAGCTCCCTCCCTTGCCGTGCTAGCTCCCTCGCCTGTCTAGGAAGAGACTTGAACTGTAGCCAAGGAGGCACTTTGTCCCTTTCACATCCTAATGTCGAGGTATCCCATAATTTGAGGTTGAGATGGTTACAAACATCTTTAAGACATCCTTATGTTAATTTCTTTTTCTCACTTATTTTTTTCTCACAAATAAAATAAAATCTAAATTAATACATTTATATTCTAAACAGTGTGGGTCCCATATTTCTGCCACTTGGTTTTCTGCCCTGTCAGGTCCTCCGCTCCTTCTTCAGTTTTACAGTCACTCACTCTCCCAGAGAACCCCTTTGGTTTACTACAACTGCAATGTGGCCTTGTCATTCAGCTTGTCAAGACTGTTTTGTTATTTTTATTTTGCAAAGATTTTTTTTTTAAATCGTGAGTACCCATGTGTGTCTCTGTGTGGCTTTGTACACATGCCTGTACGTGTTGGAGGACCCCAGAACAGTGTATCTGATCTCTTGCAGCTAGTGTTACTGATGGCTGTAAGGTGGATGCTGGGAACCTGAAGTAGGAAGAACAGCAAGCGCTCTTAACCACTGAGCCATCTCTCCACTCCCGCTTTTCACCATTTACCCTTCTGTCTTTTGTTCACACTGCAGATGCTGTTTGTTGCTGTTGTCATACCCTCGCAGTGATGCTGTGCCCATCACAAATAAGAAAAAGGGAGAGTGGAGTCTGTTTTTCCCATTCTTGTACAGGGAAAGTTGGAAGTTTTTGCCATAGTCTCAGCTTTTAGAAGAAAAGACCAGGAGAAAGCCAAGACACTTAGGTGTTAATTGGGTTTTTAATGATCTATTCAACACATCCTTTCTATTTTTTTTTTTTTTTTACATCAGAACCTGAAGATTCTTTTCAGTGTAAAGTCATTTACATGAGAAGGGGAAAGAAGGGACTTGCAAGGTAGAATCCAAAGTATATTTGTGTACCAACACATTCACATCAATGTTGCTGTAAACAGAGCTAAATAAGGAAGGAGAGATGGAGAGATGGCTCAGTGCTTAGGAGCACATTAGTCTTGTAGAGGACATGAGTTCTGTTGCTAGCATCCAGATCAGGTGGCTGATAACTGCCTGTTCCAGAGGCTCTAACAACCCTTCTGGGCTTTGTGGGTGCTTGTACTAACATGTATCTACTTTAATCCCCTAAACAAATATTTTTTTTAAAAAAAATAAAATTTTCAAAAATATAAAAATAAGGAGGAATGTATACATATTTTACAAGTAATCTCTCTTACAAATTGAGTTTTTGTCTTTCTTCCCCAAATATTATGAGCATTGGTTGTAGATTGAATGGTATGGCCATGGGGGAATCCACAGTCATTAAGTGCATAAAGCACTATTTCTAAAAATGTTAAATTTGTGAAAACATAATGGAAGATCTAGATATTGAAAAGGCTGGCTTTTGTATAGATATGGAATGGTTTTAAGCAATATTTACAAGTGATTGAGCTTTTGAGAATGAATTAAAACTTGATCAATATAATTACATTTTAATTTCCTTGCAAATTTTAAGTGTCAAGATATTCTTATGCATCCCCCTTTAAAGGATAATCTTTTAATTAGGCAAAGTTTACAGAATTTTTCATCAGAAACAAAGGCTTTGATTTATTTACTCTGTGCTAAGAAAATGGTTAGTTTTGTGATCTGTTTAATTTCTCAATGTGAAAGCAAACTGGAATAGTAAGGTTTTACTCTCCCCTTTTGAGCCTCCACAGCCTTGTCCCCATAAGTAAAGAGGGAATAAAGAATATATCCATGGTAAAACCATCACCTCTTAGTGATATAGGATGATGCAACACATTGCCACTTTGGCTTTTTGTTTTCAAAGATTCTTCCTTCCCTGTATTACCTATAACCTCTGATTTCTAGGACTAGTAGAATGCATCAAAAGACAAACAGAGCATTCGGTAATTATGTTAACTTCAAAGCCAGAAAGTTCTAGTAAATGAATATGAAATGAAGACTTCTTGCCAGGATTACTTTAAAGCAGGAATTAATATTGATGTTGTTGGATGCATGAGTACTGAAGATATGGATTGCAGAAAATGATGCCTGAGATGAAGGCTTTGTGTTGGAAGAATATGACTGTTACTAAGGACCACGTAAATACATTTTTAAAGTCAGCCAATTTAATGTAGATGTGCTTGCTCTAGGGCTTTTGAACTGTTCATGTTTGAGAAAAGAGAGGATTCACATTAGGGTACCCATGTGTGACCGAGTTTTAATCCCAGCACTCTTTAAGTCACTTAAGGATACAACAGAGGCAATGATAAGTTAGTGCCTGCCTTATAAGGTTTAGGAAAATTATTTGAATATATACTATATGTTATAAACAATAATATATATAATTTATTTATGTATTTATAATATATACTTATATATAATATATTATATATAATATTTTATAAAGGGTTTGCATTAGTAAAATGCTTTGAGTCATGGGTATATCATGACCAGCTGTTAAATGTCTTAGCAGATAAGAATAATGACAGATGCCTGTATTTCTCAACTTAGTTTTGTTTTATCAAGCCTAATTATTTTACTGTATTCTTTCAGACTTTTCAGCTGAAAACATTTCAGTTGAAGCCTCCTGTATGTCATCTCTGTGCTCCATCCTTCCATCCGTTTGTGAATGGCTCATCAGTGTCTTTGTCCACTTCACCCCTGGGCTACCCTTTTACTGGTTTTGTAATTCTTTATAATTTGAAATCCTGGTCCTTCTTCCTTTGTTCGTTTTTTAAAATGCCCTCCTAGGACTCTGCCTCATAACTTCTTTTTTTAAAAAGTGTTTTCATTTGAATAGATATGTGATGTTTTAATGTAGTCAAATAAATCATGTCTTACATAAAATATGATCTTCTTCCTACTAGAGTCTTAAACACAATACCATTTGTCTACTAGGGGTGGCAACAACCACATTAGGCTGGGCCCTCCCCCATCTGTCACTAACACAGAAAATACCTCATAGACTTGCTTGCAGACCAATTTGATGGAGACATTTTCAGTGTTGAAATTTTGTCTTCTCATTATCTGGGATGCAGATGCCCTGAGCAGACCTTGGGTGCAAGCTCTGCAGCCAGTCCCACAACACTCAGAGGAAGCTCCACTTCCAGGTGCTCTAACAAGCCCAGAATGACAGGATCCCAGAATCACAGGATCACAGAGACAGCTTGACTCTGAGGAGTTCTGACACAACCAGGATCACAGGAAGGACAGGCTCCAGTCAGATTTAGCAAGGTCCAATATTGTACAATCCATATACACTTTCAGCTTGTTTGTTTGTGACAATGTCTTGCTGTGTACAACATAATGGTCTTGAAATCTTGCTTCTCCTATCTTAGGCCTCTCTATTAGTAGTATTGTTTATGTCATGTTTTTATACTATACTATGGTTTTCAAAACAGCTTACATATTTCAAAAGTATTTATATACCCAAAAGAAACATAGACAATTAAATTGAGAGGGGGCTTTTAAGAGAACAACAAAGAGTGAGACTGAATGCTTTGCTTGACGTTTGTAACTCTTGTATCAAGTTTTGAAGAAGAAGACTTTATAAGTTACTCTTTCTCTGAGATGAATGCTTTTCCAAATTATCACAGCCAATGAACCAGATTCTTACCCTCACCTAATGTCTGTGCCACCCTCTAAGCAGAACCATTGTTCATTAAAACAGTTGATGAATGACTTTATGGATAGACCATCTTAATACACACACCATTTCTCCATTTCTTAAATGAATGTAACCTGTTCTCTGTGGGCTGAGAATAAAGTCACCCACTCAAGTCAAATAGCTTTGATCATAGCAGGAAGTCTGTATCCAAAAATTTTGCCTACCATTCATTCCTTGGTGCAGCAGAACTGTCAACTCTCAGCTTAGCTACGATGGAGGTAAAATCATTTGGTGATGTGAGGGTCATTGAAGTACAGCCTTATTACAATGAAATCCAATGTCTAAAAATTGTTGTTATTTTGGGCTTATACCATAATAAGAGCCAAGATTTTAAGTTCTATTAAATACAAAACAAACAAACAAAAGGCTTTATATATTTATGTTCATTTAAGAAAATACGAGTAGTGATGTATTATTTTAAAATATACAGTTAATATGTTTGGAGTTATTTAAAATTTATATTGAGAAACATATATTTTCAGTATTGCTGTAGACAAGCATCTACATAAGACTGTTAAATTGATTGTTGTTTTATATCAAACAACTTTTATAATACTCATTTTTATTGTTATAATATTTTATAAATTTTAAAGAAGATGACAAAAAAGATATTGCAGGTATTGAAGGGGGGTCTCTGAGAGGAGTTGGGATACAAAAGGGAAGCAAGAATGTGATTTAATTCTATTTACTTAAAATATGTTTTTAAATGTTAGCAAATTCAGATAAATTGAAATCATGTATCTTTTCTCATCATAATACAATAAAACTTAAATCAATTAAAAAAAATTCCCTCTTCTCTGATGACCCTGACTTGAGTCACATTTCCAAAAATGTTAATCAGGACATCATCTCATGTTATCTACTGCATCTGTGTATATGTGAGTCCATATATACAACCTAAGCCTTGTACCTTTATGCTAAAATCCTTGTACTTGTTCCCTGTTGTCTATAAGAAAAATTAAGTTTTCTCAACTGTAGAGATAAGGTTTCATGATTTAATCCCTTCTTCCCTATATTTCTTGATCTCTTGTCATTGATACCTATGTTTCACACCTTACCTGAAAAGAGCAATCCATTGGTCTTAAACGTGTCTTGATGCTTTATAACTGCAAATCTATCTCTGTGACAGCCCCTTGTCCACACTACTCAAGCTTGCAAGGTACATTTGGTTTATTACTGCTATGCTTTAAGGCTTGGTTTGGGTGTTTCTCCCTCCTCCATTAGACTGTGGCAACATAATGCTTTCTGTCTTTCCATTTATGATAATGCCACTGCATATTTTTTTAATTTTTTGAACCTGCCATCCACACACATTTCCAGGACCAACTTGGTACAAGGTACTGTGAACCTTGTACATGCATCTATAAAAACCAAATGTAACTGCTTGTCGATCTTCCTTCTAGGTTGGGAGCACAGTTCTAAATTTCAATATAGTGTTTGATAGATAAGAAATACTTGTTAATATCTATTGCATGGAATAAGAAATACACTTAAGGGTTACTCATTAATATTTTAGGTATTATTTAGACACTTCTTCCTTTAGTAGACACCTATTAGGAGTACAGGAATATTTTATCTAAATCCTTTTGATGTTTACATTTTAGTAGGTTAGATTCTGTTGAGAAATAGCAACAGACAAATTTTAACTTAATCTGTGACATTAAAAGGCACAATTGATGCACAGAACTGGTAAATATGGCATATCTTTAGAATATTTTAAAGATTCATTTTATTTTGTGTGTGCATGAGTATGCTTCTGTATGTATGTGTACGCATGTGTGTTTGTTGCCTGCACACATGTATGTTCATCTTGTGTGTGCCCACTATCCATGGGAGTGAGAATGTATGTAGTCCTTTGGACAGGAGGTACAGATGTTGTGAGCTCTGGTTCTCACATTCTTAATTTTCAGTGTCAAAGGCTGTATGATGTGTTTGTACATTATTAGGGGGATTTTTGATAAAGCTTGTGGTCTGCTACAATGACTGTGTCAGGTTGGTACTGCATTTTTTTGTTTTTTTGTTTTGTTGTTGTTGTTGTTGTTGTTGTTTCTACTTTCAACTGACTTGACTAAGACAGAAGATAGGAGAAGCCAGATGTTTAGGGAAAGACAATCTGTGAAACCATATGAGGATGCATATGAGGATGTTATATGTAAAGTCTATTCAGTAGCTAGGGACCTATCATCTTTAACTTCCAAATTCTTCAGTATGTGAAGAAGGGTCCCATGTACCCATCTTTCATGTTGTCTATCCTAAGATAGTCTATAATCTCAGAAGGTTAATTGAGTCACATTGAGTGAGTTTCCTGACTGCATACCTTTATGTAGCTAGATTGGGATCCTGATCTACAGTCTGAAGCCTGTGCTAAGAATTCCAAAGTGACTGAATATTAAACTGCCTTCTCTCTTGTGAAAAGAAACAAGGATTGGGTGAGTGAAGATCGAAGCACCAGAAACATCTTATTACAGTCTCTAGAACACGAACATAACTCCATCAAATGATCTAGGGTTTCTAGTTGTACCAAAGGTGTAATTTGATGATGCTTTTCAAGTACTTAGCTTTTAAAAGTCATCTCAACGGCTCCTGGAGCATAAGGGAGTCTTTTAAAGAGTGGAGTTGCTCTTCTAGACATAAAAAATACATCTACTTGAGACTAGACTTGGAAGCCTGACTCTAAAGGGCAAATTAAGTACAAAATAAGTAAGAGTTTCTATTGATGTTAGTATGGGTAGGAAACAGACCACTTGTGTATCAAGAGGTGAGTGACTTTTAGTGCACTCTGATCCAGGCATTGTTTACCTTCATGTGGGATGGAGAAGGTATTGATTCCAGTTGCATATGTAGCAGAGGATTACCTTCTCTGTCATCAATGGGAGGGGAGCCCCTTGTCCCTGTGGAGGCTCAATGACCCAGCATAGGGGAATGCTAGGGTGCTGAAGAAGGAGTGGGTGGGTGAGTGGGGGAGCACCCTCATAGAGGCAGGGGGAATGGGGGAAGGGATAGGAGGTTTAACAGGTAAGGGAATAACATTTGAAATGTAAGTAAATTTAAAAAAAAACAGTAAAAAAGAATACATCAAAAAAGAAAGAAAAAAATATCATCTTGTAACTGAATGCCAAACTGAAAGGTGCCTCTATCCCAACACTTTCATTTTTTTAGACCATACACATAAATATAAACAAACAAACAAACAAACAAACTATTCAAGCTTATTTTCTAAGGTGGTGTTCCTGAGAAGTAATTCTTAAAGATCCTCATGAAAGAGAAGAATATAGAGAGTTTAAGAAAGGTCAGGCTCAAAGTAGGTAAGAATGCTCTATGCACTGGAGCGTAGCTTTCATTTCTTTTCCTGTGAGGAACCCTGGAACACTGAATGTGCCACATAGTTTCTCCCAAAGCCTTTTGCTGGGGTCAAGGTGTGGGAATGGTTTGACTCAAGATACAATACTCCAAATTACGGTACTTTAGCTTTTGAGAAAACTACACAAATAAGGTTACTGACTGCCTTACTCCCTGGAAGCAGGCTATCTGATCAAGGAATAGATTTCCAATCCTTCCCCTGAAACAAAGCACAATGGCCCTTACTCACCAGCTATCTTCTTGTATGGAGTGCAAATGGATGCCCTTTTTTCTCTAAAAATATAAGGTCAGAGAGAAAAATGTGAACAAATCATTTTTTCCAGTTGTTCCTTACTCAGTTTATGACACAAATTTTACAATATGAAAACCACACATCCTGAATATTCTATGAATTTGTGGGAGTGCATATCATGAGGCCATACCTCTTCTGTTCAGTGACAATACTCCTCAGTTACTCATTTGTGGGTCAAACTTGCACATCCTTATTGTTTCTTTGACTCCATTTTTGAAGAATCTGATGTCCTATAAATAAATTAGTGTGTTTTTTTCCCCTGTCTTTCTATCATTGTTTTTGAAGAAGCCTTTGTCACGGACCTAGTGATGAGTGAGAAAAAAATGAGGGGCATCTGTGGAGTGAACCACAAAGACAGGCCCCTTTTGGATTAAAGCAATTCTGCAATGAAAGGAGGGATCAAAAGTATGTTACCCCGACAACAATTGACCATGCTTGGCGGTCCAGTATTAAAGAGAATGTGATGCTATGGGGTTCCCAAATCATCCTCGTCTCTGGTATGTAGCTTTGTTTAGTGATCATTACTTTACTGTGTTCCATTCTCATCCTATTATATTTAAAACATAATATTTTTCCTATCACACTTTCCTATCTGTATATCTCAAGAAGGTTGAGAGATTTATCTAAGGAAATTTGCTTTTCCAATTTTAAGTTCTTGAAACCAAGACATGTAGACTATAATTTAAGCATGTAATCCTTATCTGTTCCCATTCCCCCTTGGAAATAATTGATACAAGGACCTGTTAAATTAATTAACAAGCTGTAAGCCTAGGCTAGGCAGATATCTATTTTAATCCCCTAAGGTATCTAATTCTCAGCCATGTGGTCATTTTTTACCTTCAATCTGAGTCCCATCCTGGGTGGTTCCGCTCTATGTGCATCCTCATCACAAATTTCTTGGTAGCCTGCTCATGACTCTTCCTGGACCCTCTGCCTCATGGACACCTCTTGGTCCCTCCAAATGGTCTCTTTAACTTCTTTCCCTCATGGTCCTTCCTCTCCTTCCCTCTCCCTGGACTCTCTGACTGGGGTAGTAAGTTCTACCTTTCTATAGTCTCTGTGTATCCATAAGCTGGCCAGCTCTTTATTAACCAATCTGAGATAACTGGAGAACATTCTTTATACAACATAGATACAGGAGATGATTCAGTAATCATGACAATGTTGACATCTGTACTGGAATTAGATCTCTGGGCACAGAAATCAGCATCTGAATATATGATGCACAAGAGCAACCTCCAGCAAACATGGGTAAACTTTTTTGTTTTGTTGTTGTTGTTTTATTATATGAGACAAGGTCTTGTTGTGTGGTCCAAGCTGGCCTTACACTCCCAATCTTTCAGTCTCAGCCTCTTTACTGTTGAGATTACAAGCATGTACTAGTATGCAAAGCAAACTATTTTCTCTCTAATTTATGATCCCAAACTCAAAATTCCCACAATTATATGTTTTCATAACAAATTTTTAGCCACTAAAATTATGTAACCTGTATACTCCATGAGCCTGCCTAAATATGAATGGTTAGTCTTGTTTATATTTTAATTTTTCAACTCATGACTGCAGTTCACTATATTAAGTCCATATTGATTGTATGACATGACAATCATTTAGAAATACATACTTTAAATAAAATTCTTTCTGTCTTTAAACAAGACTCTAGGAAGTATATAATAATCCTTTAATCTTCCACAGACTCTGATGTAACTCCTAAATCTTTGGTCCTCTCAGTCACCATACAGAATTCATGCAGCAGACTTCTAATGCTACTGGAATGTGTAATTGAGATATTTGCCCTGCTGCCAGTATGTTAATATGAACTCATTGAGAAGTCAGGCAGGTGTTGGTCCTTTTTTGTCTGGTGCCTCACAAACCATCCATATCAAAACTGATCTGAACTAATTAGGGCCATAATTTATGTATGGCCAATTAAAGAGTTTTTAATGGCTCATAACATATTTGTCAGCTCTCAGAACAAGTCAGGGGAAACCAGATGGCCCAGAGGACTATGCTTTTGTTGGCTCATGCTACTTAATAACTGCAGCCCAAATTCAAGGTCAGATCCTCTTGGCCAGTACATTTCTTTAAAGATTAGGATGTTTTTAAGTTTATTATCATATTTTGTACATGACAACATGAACTCTAAAGTAGGTGTCATGTAGATAATTTTATTTTTCTTGCCAACATGTCACTATGGAAACTATTGAGAGAAAGCAACCAGTATGTCCTCTTTTCAATCATTCACTTTTGATATGGTAACATAGGGAGAAATCAACAACCTGGTAAAAATAATGGCTGAAGAATGTGAATATTTATTTTATAGCAAGAGAAATATAACACCTTGATTAGACTATGAAAATGTCCTACTAATCAATACAATAGTCTTGATCATCAAGAGTCTATTAATAGGTAAGTCATTCATAAATATGGAGTTGTGTAGTATCTACTCTTTAATAATATTTTATTTTTCTAAGGTATTAAATATTCTTGTACATGAGAACATAAGCTTTCTCTGTCAGTTATAGCACGTTTATTGACACTTATTGTTCAGTTTTACAAACATGAAATATTTAACTCTGTAAATGTCAGTTATTTTTTTAGTGGGTTAGTTAACCTTATTTGTCAGCTTGGCTAGATTTGGAATTACCACAAAATATACATTTTGGTGTGTTGATGATGGTGTTTATTTCTGACAGGTTTAACTAAAGAGTTTCAAAAGGTGAAATGTAAAAGGCTGAGAATTATTTTTAAAAATATTCACTATCCTTAGCCATCAGGAAAATGCACATTAAAACCATTTTGAAATGTCATCTTACCCTAATCAGAATGGTTCAGGTCTAAACACAATTTACAATTGCGAGCCTGGGGTTTAGGAAAGTGGGGAGGCACTAACTTGCTGCTGGTGGGAGTGCAAGCTGTTATAGCCACTATAAAAATCAGTGTGGAGGATCTTCAAAAAATAGGTCTAACACATGACCCAGCTATCCTACTCTTGAGTATATATACCCAAAGGATTTCATATTGTCTTACAAAGACACTTACTTCTTCACGTTCATTGCTGATGTATCACAATAACCAGGAAATGGAAACAACTCAGATGTCCATTAATGAATGAAGGACTAATAAAAATGAATATATAAATAATGAAATGTTGTATCATCATTATTATTATTTTACTATTTTATTGGGTTTTTATACCTCTACCTTCTTTCTAACTCTTATTCCATTGTAATCTCTTACAACTTTCCAGTGCTAGGTAGGAGAAAAAGGTTAGATGGGAAAGGGAACATAGACTTCTATAGGCTACTTCCTGGTGATTATGGGCATTGGGTTCCTTGAGGCAAATTCAGTCTGCATCATCAGGATATCCAGCAGTCCAGCAATCAGCAACCCAGCAACCCAGCAATCCAGCAACCCAGCAACCCAGCAAATGTAACAGCAAACACAGCAGTAGCATGAAACACCAGCAGCAGCAGCAGCAGCAGCAGCAGCAGCAGCAGCAGCAGCAACAGCAGCAGCAGCAGCCAGGGGAGCAGCAACCACACAGGTCCCTTTGGTCTTCTCCCATTTATTCCCTCTTCAGAATCCCCAGAGTTAAACTATCTGCAGCTGGCAAAGATCCCGCCACCACCAGGACACAAGGCAAATCGTAATCATCACTGTGTAGTAACCTCTTATCTCACACCTGGAATTAAAACAAAAAACATATTCATACCAACCTAACTGGGTTTTTTTACAAAACCAAAACTCTCACTACAGGAATGTTACTCAGCCACTAAGAAAAATAAAATGATAAAGCTCACATGAAAATGAAGGGGCTATGGAACTATCATTCCGAGTGAGGTAACTTAGTCCCACAAAGACAGATGTCACATGTCTTTTCTCCTTTGCACAGATTAACTTTGACTCTTCAGACACATTTTATTTTATTTTTTTTTTTAATTTGGACTATCCATAAGAGGTTAGGAAACTAGTAAGGGGCCATAGTTGGGAGCTTTCAAGGGAAGGGACATATACCCTTGTGCTATTTATGGTTTAAAGTCCCATAAAACCCCAAAAACCATGGGCCAGAATCTATCTTTGTTACCTTAAGTTGATTTTGCCATGTACTCTTCCCACAGAAATGGGAAAAATGATTAAAACAATGAGTGATATCCATTATTCACTGGAAATTTCCCACGTGACAGATATACTTTGTGTCTATACAATATAGTAATTCTTATGTTATCTTTAGTTCAAAATAGATTCTTCTTTTATACATCCTGACCAGTTTCCCCTCCCCAACTCCTCCAAGCTCCTCTCTGCCTCTTCTCTTTCCCATATCTACTCCCCCTTCTATTTCCCTTCAGAAAAGAGCATCCCTGCATTCCCCCTGCCCCCCCTCGCAGAGACAACAATTGAACATGCTATAACAATAAGACAAGGCAATAGCCCTCATATTGATGCTGGACCAGGCAACCCAGTAGGAGGAGAAGAGTCCCAAGAGCAGGCAAAAGAGTCATAGAAACATCTGCTCCCATGGTTAGGAATTTCACCAAAACACCAAGCTACCAGCTTATAACGTGCAGAGGACCAGGTACAGACCCACATAGGCCCGTTGTTTGCCACTTTGGTTTCTATGAGCCCATATGAGCCCTGATTAGTTGATTCATTGGGTCATGTTCTGGTGTCCTCCATCCCTTCTGACTCCTTCCATCTCCTCTCTCTCTCTCTCTTGCTGGGTTCTGAGCACTGAGGGGAGTGACTGGATGGAGACCTCCAATTTAGATTCTCACTCTGCATAATATCATGCAATTCTTATCATGCAAAATTCATTGTTTTACATATAAGGGTATTAAGGCTTAGTGATTTTGAAACCTTTCTGAAAAAAACAGAGTTAAAAGTGAAGAAATTTACAATAATCTCAGCTAATCTTCCATCAAAGTTTCTATCTAAGACAGTATGTCGCACCCTAATTTAAGAGATGGAATTCCATTTTGTTAAGTCCACTTCCTTGAACTCATGCAGTAAGTATATTGTTAGCGGGGAGGAGGGATGGAAATGGAGCATTGTGATCAAATACTGTTGAGTTCTGGGCTAGCTCTCATAGACCTCTGAATCATGGTGTTCTTTTGTTTTATAGACATCTGTAATTTCTTAGAACTCAACATAAGTTCACTTTGAGACCATGGTGACCACCCTCTCTCTCCTCTCCTCTCTCCTCTCTCCTCTCCTCTCCTCTCCTCTCCTCTCCTCTCCTCTCCTCTCCTCTCCTCTCCTCCCCTCCCCTCCCCTCCCCT